>VUQK01023850.1:7269-17571 GCA_015106715.1 Bujurquina vittata | reverse complement strand
ATTTTCTATTAAAGGGCCAGTAAGATATTTTCCAAGCCAAGTTAGTTTTTATATTATTTTTTCCCCTTTTTAATTTGCAAGATTTATCAGGGTTTATATTGTAACAGAAATTGAAGATGTGTGTGAAGACAGGAGGTGTGGGGGCATAAGTTTGGGCGGGGTTGTTAAGAAGTGGGACAGATTGGTGAAGTGGGATGACTCGTATCTATATTTACACTTGGGTTACTTCTTTGATAATGAATTATGATGTATTGTGGCTTGCCCTTGACCTACATTTCACCACCAGAGGGCGAACTGAACAGTGCTCACACATTCAGAACCTGTAGCCCAAAAACTGTTCAGAGAGAACCTGTTTGTATTATTTAAGTTAGGCTTTCTTTAATGTGAGTGTCAGTGAAAATAGTTCAGAGTAGATGTAAACGATTAAGGATGCTCTTATATGATTCAGTTTATCAAACGTTTTTAAAGCTCAATAGGTTGCTTGATCTTTTCTTTAGTATTTGGGTTTTTATTTTTCATCCACTTAACAAAGGTATATTTATGTGTCAATGTCTTTGTAGGTAATTTCTGCTCACCATACAGTGCTGTGCAAAAGTCTTGAGCCACCTCTCATTTCTTTGTATGTTGCTAGGAAAATGGGAAGAGGTGCAGTGATTCACTGAAACAGATGCATGCAGCCTGAAAGCTTTTAGGCAGCTTTCTTGTCATTTCTTTAAGCAGTCTTCAGCAATAGTTCTTCAGGCTTCTTTCCTTTGGCTGTTAACGGCCTTTAGATGATCCCACACTGGTTCAATAATGTCAGCGTCTGGAATCTTGGGAGGCCAATCCATGACTGATAGTGTTCCATCGTGTATTTTTCCATGCAACTATGCTTTTATCACAGTGGAATTGTTTTTGGGATCATGCTGAAAAAGTCCAGTCAGACAAATCAAACTCTTTTTTTACCTTTTTGATGTGTTTTTGTGACAGGCTGCAGGTAACGAAGTGTCTAAAGACACCGTTTAAAACTGGTCTTTTGCTAAGTTGTCTGTTATGAGTGGACATCACTGGTTCATCCTGTGAGTTAGATGCCTTTTTATGCTTGAATGATTCATAGGTCGAAGTGCAGGTACAGGGACTGGACTGAAGTCAATGTCTAAAGAAAAACTTTGAAAGACTTTCAGAAACCCTGGCGGACTATTGCTCAAGACCACTTTAAAAATCACAAGAAATTCTGGATACTTAAAAGCAAAGTATAAAGAAATGAAAAGTGACTTAAGACTTTTATATTACAACTGCATTTTTAGGGTATATCTAAGTAAATGAGCTTTGTCCTTTTGCACATACAGGTCTGGTACATGTGAGTGAGATGTCAGCTTCCCGGGTTGAGAATGCTTCAGAGATTGTGGACGTGGGGGAACATGTATGGATTAAAGTCATAGGGAGAGAGGTAACAACAAAACACATTTCTGTGGCTATGTTTCTGACAGCATTTGTTAAATGAACCAAAGAGAGACCTCATTAAATCATGTCTTTGCACTTAAACATCAAAGGATGTCGAAGTGCCCAGTTTTCCATAAATGTCACTCTAGTAGTCTCAGTTTCAACGTTCTCATAAAGATAGTCGCACAACTACGTACATACACACACACACACATGGAGCACAATGTTTACAGCTTTTTTTCTCTTCTCATCAGATTCAGGGTGACAAGGTGAAGCTGTCCTTCTCCATGAAAGCTGTCAATCAGGGAACAGGGCGGGACTTGGACCCCAACAATGTTAATGCAGAGTACGCACTTACATTTTTATTGTGTGTGTTTTCATTTGTCTGCACAGGTGTGTATTATTATTATTTTTATCATCTGTGTGTGTGTGTGTGTGTGTGTGTGTGTGTGTGTTTGTAGGCAGGATGCGAGGCGGCGTAAGCAATTTAGAGACCAAACCAGCAACAGGATCACGCTGGAGGCTGTGCTCAACACCACGTGTTCAAAGTGCGGCTGCAAGGGTACGGTGACATCATGAGTAATGTGATATGTAAAAGAGACGGCGCTTGTTTCATGCAGATGGCTAATTTGTGCTGCATTTTTTTAAAAAATAAATCATTCTTTTCAGGTCACTTTACAAAGGACTGTTTCTCTGCTCCTGGCCTGCAGTACGCTCTTTTGCCTGAAGAGGACGATGAAGAGCCACAGCAGCAAAGCTCTAAAGTCGCGTCACATCAAGATACAGACAAAAAGAAGAAAAAGAAGGTGAGAATGTGACCTTTAAAGCCCTGCATGGCTCTCACTTCCTTTTCTCCTCTAGCTTTGCTCTACCTTTCCTTTGGTTTCATCTGATGCAACAACCCACATGCCTGTCACGTGTCTGTTGTCAAGGAGACCTGTTGTTGAGAAAAATGATTTTGTGCTGATTTAAGAGGAATATATTTCAATGTTTGGGTTTTGAGGTATTGAAACTGCTTTTTGTGCAATTTCCTTGTTTTGTCACTTTAAAACCTGCTGTCGTCTTTCCGCCAGGAAAAGAAAGCGAAGAAGAAGAGTAAGAAGAGGGAGAGGAAGGAGTCCGAGAGTGACAGCAGCAGCGGCGGCAGTGAATGCAAATCCAAGAGGAGGCGCCAAGAGCACGATTGGGACAGAGAGGACAAGAAGAAGAAGAAACACAAAAAGCATAAATCGCACAAACACAGCTGATGAACACGCATACAGACGCACACTCATTGTAGTTATCAGACAGACTCACAAAGGGGAAGTGATTTGCAACAGACTGAGAGAAAGACTTCCAGCTTTAATATCTAAACCCTCATTCATTGTCAGAAAACGGAAGGGAAGTGCTGTAAATACAAACGTGTGATCCCTTCAGCTTGTCCTGAAGTAACCTTCCACAAAGGGAGGACTCGGCACATAATGTGTAATCAGATAGGTGTAACCAATATGGCAGCAAGCAGCTGTCTCCTTCCAAACCCGGATATTGTTTACAACTGTCTAGGATCTGATGCTCTGGGAAATCAATTAAACACACGAGAGAGGGTAAAATAGGAGTAAGCCTAAACACACAGGAAATAGTTAAGTGACAAACAGGAAGTGTAAAGCAGCACAGATGAGCTTAAAAGTAGTATAATAACATAAAAAGCTGAGGGTCTGCTAATTTATTTTTTGTCCATTTGGGTGTGTTTGTGTAGCTCGCCTCGAGGAGAGCCGTCTTCCTGCATGTCCACTGTTTCCTCCATTAAAACTGTTTTTATTTCTAAAGGCAACAAAATGTCTCCTGCTCTCTTTGTTCAAGGATATGAACTCCTAATGTTGCTGTCCTCGGGGGACCAAAACGCACACAAACACATTTACACTGGAATTTTCCGAGCTGGCTCCGGTCCACCCAGAGGTCGTAATGTTTTCAAGCCGGTCAGAGGGACCTACGCAGCATGGGTCTCAAGTTATGTCACGTGAGGTCAAACCTTTCTGTTTTTATCGGTGTTAAATGGGGTAAAAAAATAAATCTTGTTTCTTCTCTGCTGCTTTGACCTAGTTTCAAAATTCTTCTTGTGAGGCTGTGGACAAAGATTGTTTCCAGCTACAGCGGTTTGAAAGGACTCCAGTGCAATCTACTGGCAGCGGTTTTAGTTCAGCAGTTAATTTTAGGAATCTTCTCTTTTTTTTCCTACTTTCTCTCCTTTGGCAGACGTATGAGACACTCACCATTGTTTACAGTGCTGAGTGTCTCATAAATGCGCAACCAGAGGTGTTGTATTATTACACATAACTGGAGTACAACTGCAGTAAACAGTGTATTCTGCATCTGTTTACAATGAACACCAGCTTTTAATTTGACCTTGGGATGATCCTAATTTATATATTCTTGTGTACAGTGTGTTCCTGGAATAGGTGAGAAGTTTAAAAAATGTTTTGTTTGGATGTTTTGGGTTAAATAATTTGGAGAAACAGCATTTAGAGCCAATCAGAGAAAGCCTAGTGTTTTAGTTATGATCACATTTTTCATTAGTTCTTATTTTTGATTTCCAATCCCTTTTAGTTTTGAAACAGGAGTGGCTCTGTAAGACTTTGTAAGTCCCATACCCATTGCACAGCATTGTGTATCCGTTGATAGCTGTTCGACTTGGATTTCTTTTCCTGTTGTTATCAGTAAATTTGTCCGGGAACACATCTGAGCTCCAGATGTCAGTTTTCAAACTAACCATGAAAAGACGCACAGGCGAATTGCGTCAATAAGGGCATCATCAAGAATAAGATTTCCATACCGGATCGGTGTGGGCCCGGGTAAACAACAGCTGCCTCTGGTGCAGGACATGCAGAGGGTGGCATGACTGCAGGAGATGGTAGGGACAGCGTGAGAGGGAGGCAGATCATTTCCACTGTGGTAAGCCAATACAGATACTACACTTTAAAGGCAATCAATTTGAAGTATGCTAAGGAAAACGTCTCAGTAATTCTTTGCACCAGGACCTCCTCATGCTATCAAAGACTAAAGCAAAAGACATTTCAGGTATACTTTTTTATTTTATTTCAATTAGTTTTGTACGTTGATCCACTTTTAGCTTTTGTTTTCATTCAGCTTGAATATTTTTGTTCACTTTTAGCTTGGTTGCTTTATCAGCCTTGTCATTTTCCAGATCCACAAAGCACTGCACACTATGGCCTGTGTAGTCTATATGTCATGCACGGCTGTGTGGCAGGCGGAATGAGGACCTCACAACGGGACACCAGAGACGGACGTGAATATAAATAACTAAGGTTTATAGCTGGAAAACAAACGCAGGAGTTGGGCACAGGTACACACAGCAGGAGGGGAATAATGAAGACGTCGCGACAAGAACAAAGTGAAAACACGGACAATAAATACACACCAGGAAATGGGAAATGGGAAACAGCTGGGAGGGAACACAGGAAGCAAAAGTGAACCAAACGCACGAGGACCAAACACCTACCAAAATAAAACAGGAACTCACAGAACACAGGGCGACAGAAACACAGCAAAACAGATCATAACCTAAAACCACTGGGCCACCGGCCCAGGACCATGACAGTATATATGGAGTGATATATGCATATACCGGTACCATGCTTCCACAATGAATGCATTTGGGTTGGCACCATAACATGGCAGACAGCCCTGTGAGTGAGCATAAGTGAAGCAGAGGGGAACATTGTTCTCCAGAAATGTAGTTGGAAGCCAAAGTACTTAAAAAATGTCAATGTTTGTTTGTTCAAGGGGTTTCAGTGTGATTGCAATTTTGCACGAGCTTTGCATAAACACAACTGCACACTGATCAGGAGCTGTGAACTCATGTCAATCAGCTTCATGGGGACACGAAGAAAATTCAGGCCACGTTTGTCCTGTGAGGGTAATAAATGTCTATGGCTGACAGATTATTAGCATCATGAAGCAGCATTAGGATTACTTTAAAGTACTGCTCCCATTGTCACGAATGACGTCTGTCAGCCACAGAGGGGGGATTGTAGATTACTTTGCAGAGCCACACTTCTCAAAGACACCTCTCGCACCCACATTTTATTGGCTCAAATAGTATCCATCTGATAAACACTCACCAGACACTTTATTAGGTACACCTTGCTAGTACTAGCTTGGACCCCCTTTTGCCTTCAGAGCTGTCTTCATTCTTTTTTGTGCAAATTGAATCCTCAGAGATTTTGGTTCATATTGACATGACAGCATCACACAGTTGCTACATCCATGATGTCATCTCCCGTTGTGGTATGTGGTGTTCAACCAGTGTTCAGTTGGTACTAAGGGGCCCGAGGTGTGCCAAGAAAATATCCCCCCACACCATTACTCCACCAGTATGAGCCTGAATGGATGGCTCCATGCTTTCACTGCGTTTACACCAGATTCTGACCCTACAATCGGAAGGCTGCAGCAGAAAGAAAAGAACAGAAGCGACTCCTCAGACCAGGCAGCATTATCCCAATCTTCTGTTGTCCAGTTCTGTGTGAATTGTCACCTCGGTTTCCTGTTCTTAGCTGACAGGAGTGGCACTCGGTGTGGTCTTCAGCTGCTGTAGTGCATCTGCTTCAAGGTTCAATATTTGTGTTCAGAGATGCTCTTCTGCATGCCTTGTTTGTAATGAGTGGTTACTGTTACCGTTGCCTTCTTATCAGCTCAAAACAGTCTATCAATCTCCTCTGACCTTTCACCCAGAGGACTGCCGCTGGATATTTTCTCTTTTTGGACCATTCTCTGTAAACCCCAGAGATTGTTGTGTAGGAAAATCCCAGTCGATCAGCACAAGTACTCAGACCAGCCCATCTGGCATCAGCAAAGGTGCCACATTCACTTAAATCACCTTTCCTCTCCATTCTGATGCTCCATTTGAATGTCAGCAGGTTGTCTTGACCTGACCAGCTACATGCCTAAATGCACTGAGTTGGAGTCAGATGATTGGCTAGTTAGATATTTGTGTTTTATTTGGCACTGTAGCCAGGCTGACAAACAGTCAGAGCTCTGTTGAGCCAAGTATTATTATAAATAAAATTGTAATCAGGAAAAGATATTCATGTCCACCTCGCAGGCATATCATTATGTGCAGTTACTTTCAATACTGCTGATATTTATTCACTCTTCAAAAGTTACTTCCTCCAAACCATCAACATGCCTACTAGACCCCATTCCTACAAGACTGCTCAAAGAAGTTCTACCATTAATTAAGGCTTCACTCTTAAAAATTAGCAATCTGTCTTAATTGGCTATGTACCACAGGCTTTTAAGGTGGCTGTAATTAAACCAGTACGTTAAAAGTCATCACTGACCCAGCTGTCTCAGCTAATTATAGGCCAATCTGCAACCTTTTTTTTTTTTTATCTCAAACATTCTTGAAAGAGTAGTTGTAAAACAGCTAACTGATCATCTGCAGAGGAACGGTTTATTTGAAGAGTTTCAGTCAGGTTTCCGAATTCCTCACAGTATAAAACAGCATTAGTGAAGGTTACAAATATCTTCTTAGAGCCTCTGACAGTGGACTCATCTCTGTGCTGAGGTCCGGTTGGACCTCAGTGTAGTGTTTGATACTGTTGACCAGAACATTTTATTACAGAGATTAGAGCATACCAAAGATAATTTGCTGCAGTGGTGTGAATTATATCTATATAATCGACTCTAATTTGTTCATGTCAGTGGGGAGTCTTCTTCACACACTAAGGTTAATTATGGAGTTCCACAGAGTTCTGTGCTGGGACCAATTCTATTTACATAATACATGCTTCCCTTAGGCAGTATTTTTAGAAGGCGTAGCATACATGATGCTTTATCCATAAAGCCACAAACCAATTAGTTCAAATGCAGAAATATTATTCATCATTATTAGGCTGTCCTAAAAGTTCACTGAAAAGCCTTCAGCTGATCCAAAATGCTGCAGTGAGAGTACTGACAGGGACTAGAAAGGGAGAGCATGTTTCTTCCATACTGGCTTCTCTTCATTGGCTCCCTGTTAGACCCAGAATTGAACTGAAAGGGGACTTTTTCCTTCCCACTTGTCACCAAGTGCTTATTTGTAGGTGGTTGTCTGATTGCACATAAAACGCATTGAGGTGACTGCTGTTGTGATTTGGCGGTATATAAATAAATTAGAATAAAACTGAATGTTAACAAGCAGCTGAACACCTAATAAAATGGCTCGTGAAGGTAACTGATATGTATACTTCTATCTATACTTAGTAGGTTTGGGATTTTACTTCTCCAACATGGAGATTCATTTCAATCTATTTTAGCTTTATTTCAACTTTTCTGCACACTTGCTATGTTCATGTTGACTTCACAACATGTTCAATACACTGTAAGTACAATATGAACCAATATTGATATATAAAGCAGCTGCATTTATTATCTTCACTCCATTCCTTCTCTCTTCTGGCCATTTCAGCTCAGGGTAACTTTAGGAGGTGGTGCCAGCAGGAGTTGGCCCGGCTGCCCTTTCACCCCTTCACCCTGGATCTAGTTGGCAGGGCGTCACTAACACATGACACTCGTGTACCCTGGGAAGGAATGATATGAATTTAGAAAGGACGCACACACCCCATATTCAAGTACAGGACGTTAGGTACAACATTATCTAGACAAGTACAAGCTTTACCTAAGCTTTCCCTTAACCTTGCCAGGGCAAAGGCAAAATACACACTTGTATGTGCACATGCACACACACACACACGCACACACACACGTGAGCAGGCGCTGTTAAGAAACTATAATTAACCTCCATGTGAGTCCCTCTAAAGCTCACTGTGATGGAAACTTTGCTCACGCATCTTGAGTCTGCTTTGATGTGTACAGTTGTGTTGCACTTCTAAACCCTTTTTCCATGCTGGAGCAATTTCACGCTCAAACTTCAGCTCTGAAAGCATGAGATCAACCTTGTGATCAGCCTTCATGGATGAATCTTTAAATTGAATGAGAGTAATGTGAGCTCTTTGCTCACAGATGTGTACTTGCGCCTGGGTTTCTGGGAGCAAATGTTCCCATTGCTGAGTAAACTTTCTGCTACCTTGGAGCTACTGGCTGTCACGCATAAACATTAACAAAAGAAAAACACTCTTTTTTTCCAGTTTGTCCATCAGGTGGACACATTTATTTGGAACTTGTTAAAACTCCACAGGCAGATTTTTTCAAACACTTCTCCAGTCCACATGCTGAACACATTTTCTTAAAAAAAAAAAAAAAAGCAGACCTGGAGTTTTACAGAGAAACAAAAATCAACAAATCAATGGAATTTATTCAGTGTTTCTTACAGTATAATGAAGAGAAGGGCAGAAAGAAAGGGGGAAGTCACAGTCACCAGTAATGTTAATACTAAAAGGAGGGAATCAATAGCAGCCATACGAGGGGCTTTGTTTGGCCTGTGTGGAACAAGTGTTAAGGAGTCTGGGACGCAGGACTTGACTTGATGCATGGAGCTGTTCAAAGGCTGTATTTTACTCTGCCTTTTCGTAGCGACGTGTGCAAACAACTTCTCCGAGTTTGAGCGTCTGTTTGGAGAGAAAGAGAAAAATTAAAATGCAACAAATGTGTTCATACGGATGTAAAGCATGGAGCTTGTGGCCGGGCGCACTGACCAGCAGGAGGACGTTTTCGGTGACTTCCCTGACCAGACTGGTTTCTTTGCCGTCCCACTGCTGTCTGTGCACCATCTTCCCGTCCTCTATTGTGACAGTAGACTGCAGGGAGCAGAAACAGAGTTAGGCACAATCCAACGAGTGAGTGTCCTTATCATTTAAATCAATGCTTCAGTTTTAGTACGGGGTCACAATAAACAACCCAAGACAGTTAAAGAACTGTTAAACTACAGCAAAAAGAACCTTTCTTTTCAAAGTTCTTCCAAAAACTGTGCAATCAGACAGGACCGCAGCCACCTCTGTGACTGCAAGCAATGAGATGCTGTGTGATCCATGTGCAACATCAGTGTGAATGAGCATCCATTAGCCACAGCTTCTTGCCTGTAGCAGTCACCTTTGCTCTGAAACGTTGCCTCAAACTCTACCATGCACTCAACTTCACGTCTTTACCGCAGCTTTATCTCTACCCTCAAAATCAGAACAAGAAGAATGACAAACCACAGATTTTTCTTCAGCCACCCATCAGCCACAATTATCTCGTCATATATTTAAGCTTACGTCATACTTCTCAAGTATTCAGCGAGACCGCATACTTGAAGACTACAAAAGACTGCAGACTACTTCAACTTCTACAAGAAGCGCCTACTTCATACGAAGCCCATTTAAAGCCTCTTTCATAAAAATGTAAATGCAGGACTTGATCTTTGACTTCTCACCTTACACTTCCTGTCGTCTGCGGTGGTCTCATCAAACTCCTCTCCCAGCTTGAAGGAAATCTCTGTGTTCTTAATGGTGCTCTGGGTCTTCAGCGTCACCACGTCGCCGTCCACTGCGATGATGGTGGTGGGCTTGGTGAAGTTGGCCACTTTGCGTGTAGCGAAGCCCACGCCTGTATAAAACAAGAACATGCAGGTATGGAGGGTCATTCCTCTGAAAAACACACATGCCAAAGATGAGATAGAGGCTCAACCTGTTCCTCTGGCACTGATCCTCACTCTCACTCCCCCTCTCAAGCTGCATCAAGCAGATGTTGAGACAGTCTGAGCCCATTTAAAGTCCTGGGATCATTACAGTCATACCCACCGAATCCTTAAAGTGTGGACGGTTTGCAGATATCGAAGGGAAAATGTTGGTGCACATCCAAAACAGAAGCTGCTCCTGGCTGTCATGTGACATGCTCTCTGATCTCTTTTTATGAGCTAACAAACGTGGAGCGTGTTCTCCAAGCACGGTGTCCCACCGGCCTGAA
>VUQK01023845.1:0-10555 GCA_015106715.1 Bujurquina vittata | reverse complement strand
GGGCCTCAGACCAAGCCCCACCGGCTTTTTTTGGGAAACCGCCCCCCCCCCCCCCGGCCCCCCCCCCCCTCCACACACACACACACACCCACACATACACACTCGCACACACACACACACACACACACACAGGTGGAGGCACCCAGAAGCCCCGAATACCAGCCAGGACCACGGGCCAACCAACCCCAAACAGAGGCGCGCCCGAAGGCATACAAACTCCTCCACCGCAGGGAGGGGCCCAACTGGGAGACGGGCGACCCCGGGCACCAGAGGACCAGACCCCGCACACAGGCCCCCACAGAGGAAGCCAGCCACCTGGACGGGCCAACACACATCACCACGGGCCCCCCAGCCCCACCACCAACATCCAGGGCCCGCACACAGAAACCACAAAATGGCAGACCTTCTCTCTAGCCCAAGAGGAATCAGTCACCCGAATCCCCCGGCCCAGCCTAGCCACTTGATGGGTACACCGTAAGACAAGACTACAGCTGGTCACCCCCATCATGTGATGGAGCTGATCAGTGGGGATGTCATGATCCTTAATGGACCATTAAGTTCAGAATGCTGCTTCTTTATGTCCAAAATTGCCTTAAAGAATATAAAAAATATAAGTGTTGTTTTGCTCAATTGGGATACATTATTGATACTGTGAAAACTAAATTAATATGGACTCTATTGCTCTATTGATTTTGACCATTTAGCGGTGGCATGTAGTTAGCACGAAGGTCCTGAGTTCTAATCAACCATCTGGCCTCGGCCTTTTCCTCCCCATGTCTGCCTGTGTTTTCTTTTCCTCCCACAGTCCAAAGACATGCTTTCAGTGGGGTTAGGTTAATTGGTCATTCCAAAATGCCCATAGGTGTGAATGTGAGTGTGAATTGTTGTCTGTCTCTCTGTGTTAGCCCTGTGAAAGGCTGGCAACATGTACAGGGTGTACCCTGCCTCTCACCCTCTAACCCGGATGGATGGCTGGCTGGATGGATGGATGGGAATACTTTTGTCACATCCCTGTAGTCATTCGTTTGCAGTGTTTGTGTTTGAAATTTTTCCGTGTGTGTGTATGTGTTTGAGTTTGCAGTACAGTACAATAGGATCTGTCAGGCAACATAGTGATGGACCACCCACACTCTATTCTGTTTACCATCAACATCATATTCACCACTCCTCACTCTATCTACCCCTTTAAAGCAACTGTGTGAAAAAGAGAGAGAAAATAATAATTACCAACACTGCATTAATTAGTGTCAAAGTTGTATAAATCCATCCTTTTTAAAGAGGATTTACGTTTACTGCTGACAACACTGGCACACACAGATAGACTGCCTGAGTCTAGACATGGACTAAATGCTTGCCTCATCTTAGTGTTGTCGCTGTCGAGACATCCATTAATGTTTCCCTAATCACAGTGCGGAATGATAATGTGTCCCACTCTCACTCACTCACTTTCACGCGTGCACACAGTCTTGCTCCCGTGCTGTCACTTACACGATGGCGAAGCTACGTGAGAGTGTTAACTAAGGAGCTTGGCTGAGATAGGTGGTCACGTAATTGATCAAGCTTGGCAAACCAAGTTGTGGAGTTAATGAATCAAGACAATGGGCAATGGGTTTAATTATGGCTGCGAGGAGGGAATCATTAGAGGAGTTCATCTGAAGCCGGTGAACTCTCTCTCCAGAGTTCCTGGCTAGGTCATTTGATAAGGACCTCTATCGCGAAAGGTCTAATCGCACACCATTACTTATGCACTGGCGCTCCTGGGCTAGCCCTCTTTTGAGATCCCTGTGTGGCCTGAACTCTCTCGTAGGTTAGCCAATATCAGGCAGATTAGCACTCTAGCAGCTTGTCTTGTTTGGCTGATGAGAAGAGCACCAAAGCCTTTACACATGAGCTGAGGAGCTCTCATGGGACAGCCCTCTTTGAAGCTCTACAACTCCAAAATTCCCTGCTGCTATTAGGTTTTAGTATCACCCTGTTAGCTCATGGCTGCTGGAAGATTAGGTTGAGTTTGCTGCAAGCTAATTATCCAGCAACTGATGTCACGGCGAGGCTCATCTTTGATCTTTGAGGCCGGTTACATTATGATTGATTTATTATATCCATTCTCATGCTATTAACCAAGAGGTAAGACTCTGTGTGAGTTCAAGTTTAAGCAGTTCTGTTTTGATTGAAAGCACTTGGGAGGCTGAAATCTTGATATTGTTAACCTCGATAGTGCAGATCTACAGATCTGTCTCAATGCCCCATCAGGCGCTCTGCTACAGCACTTTTGGCTAACGAGCCAAGGCCACAGAGTAGCAACTTTAGCAATTTTTCAGTCCACTTTTAAGGACATTTAAATTGAAAAGAAAAAAAATGATTCAGGACTCCTTTCTACTGCAGAAAATAGTAGTTTTTGTCTCTCATATGACCCAACTTTCCAAGGACCCAGAAACTATCAGGAAAACAAGTCTGTAATAATAAATGTCCTTGACTTGACTGCAACTGTTTGTGCAAAGCATTCATAAAAACGGTAGACTTACTGGCTGAAACTTTTTAGGAGCAGGACAGAAACAAATACTACAACTTTGTACTTTACCAACTTATGATTGATACAGTATCCCAAGATTCTAAAGTAGTTGCCAAGGTAGTTTAAAGAAAACTGGCTAACACTCATTAATTAAAAGAAAAAATGTGGTATTATTTGCTGTTAATGATTAAGTTATAATTAAATATGTTCAATATATGTGTTATTGAGCAGTTTCTCAAAAGTTTGGTTGGATATTGTAAAGTTTCAGATGGTGATTAAATTATGTGACTGCCAAATCAATAATATGTAGCTCATCTATAAAACTTAGCTGGATGAATATAAAGTTTTAAACAGCATGCAAGTGTGCAGGTGGCGCAGCAGTGGTGTGAACTTGAAGACTGCGATTCTTGTCCAGTTGTGATTTCATGCATTGCCATTAACAAAAGTGTGTTTTACCATACAACTGTTGGCATAACTTAACACCGCTTCCTTGCTATTCTCACAACTTTTTTTTAGCAACTTGCATTTTCAAAATCAGGGTACTGTTAGAATCTTGGATTTTCCGCCATACTGGATTTTATGGAAATCCTTCAAAAGTGTTTACAGGTCACAAAGTTTCTCCAATATTCTCCAAAAGCAAAGTTGAAATTATTTTTACAATACAAACTAATAAAATAAACAAATATTTTTATTACTGGTTGTTTATAAACATGCTCATTTGTTTTTGTGTCTTTTTCTAGCAAAATAACAATTTACTAAAGTTTAATAAACAATCAATTATTAATTTGGTAAATGGCAATTAATATTAGGTGTTCCTGAGAATGTTTGAGAATATGGGACCAATACACATCACACGAGATTACACTCTGGTAATGAAACAAAAGGAATCCACTTACAGTAATATGCAGCAACATAGTACATTTATATTAAGTGTTGTATTATGCACCAGTGTACAATTCTTTTGTCACTTTTCTCATGTGATGCTTCCATAAATCTTTTTGTCAAAACGAGTATAGACGTGTACTGTATTGCGTATATTGCGTCAGTAATGCACATAGTAGAGTTATGGTTACAGACTTGTTTGCCATGCAGCGCTATTTTGAGTGTTATTAATCTGCCAAAAAAAAAAAAGGAACACATCTGTAAACCTTTATAGATGAAACTGACTAATATATGTTTACTTTTAATAATACTTTTTAAACATTTTTTTGGCTTTAATTTTATTTCAATAATAATATTACTTTTCTTTTTCTTTTTTTTCTTTTTAACCATAGAAAAGAATACCTCATGCTGAAGACATGCTGCATTATTGCGTTCTTAGGACTTGATCAAACAATAATAATAATTTTAGTCACAGCCATTTGTTTATTTACATGTGCATGCTGCATGTGGGCATAATTACAAGTAGCTTAGATCAAAATGCAGGATAGACATGTAGAAAGGCAAAAACAAAGACCAAGTGCTGAAACATCTGCTCTAACACTGTAGATGCTGGCTCACATGCTGTTGTTATAACCTTGCATGTGTGTGTGTGTGTGTGTGTGTGTGTGTGTCTGAGTGCATGTAGCTGGATGGTGAGTTGTAAAGTTAAAGGTAGCCCATCAGCTTGAAGGTGACTGCTGTTTCTGATTCAGAGCCCACATGTCTTCTCTTTTGAGTCCTCTGTACGTGCTCCTTTGCTGCCTGCTCCTCGGGGCAGACATATGAAATGCATCTCTGCATAAAAAGCTCTGTTCCGTGACTTTCTACGGAAAGTGCACAGAAGGAGAAAAGCTCGAATTTGCGATTTGATGCTATGGAATAATGAGTTTTACCCATTAAATATGAATGTACAAATTGGTTTTTCAGTCATTTTAGCAAGATGATTATGCACAGTATTGCCTCAACTATATGATTCAATAAGAAACAAGCTGATTGTCTAGGACCATGCTGCTAGCTTGCATTTGAGAATAATAATACAATGACATAAGGGTCATTTTGCTGCATTTTTTTGGACTGGGATAATCTAAGGAGATTCTTACTTGTGTCTCTTTGCTGAAATTGACCTTCTCTTAAAAAAACAATATGAATTACTTTACTTTAGTAGCTTCTGAATGGAATCGATTTTTTGGAGGCAACATATCTGGTGAAGATTTCACCATTATGGAGGGGGTTTGAAACAGATCGGGTCTGATAGGGGCGTTTGGAGAATAAAGATCAGTTTTATGTTGGTTTTGGCTCCACAATGGGACTCAAGGACAGCCGAGCTGCTTGCTGTTAGTGAAGAGTTTGCTTATCTGGAAAGCTGAACTAAGACGGGGTGTGTGAAGATAGCTATATCTCTGCAGTGTGTGTTCACCTGTTCTTGATGCAAAGTGATGTACAACAATAAATGTATCTATACTTTATACTGTTCATTCTAGACAATTATTCCTGCATGAGGGCAAATGTCTGAAAATGTCTTGTGGCCACGGGGGGGGGGTGCAGACAGATCAATGACTGAGACACCCCAAAGTGTAGGATTGCCTCATTTGGCTTACTTGGCCTCGATGTATTGGACAGGTGCAGAGGCCGGATGCAATTTGCAGCAACGTCCAGTTTTCAAATATAATTGGCAGAATTGACTGAACTCACACCATCAACCCCAACTGCCTCAGGAATGGATTAATTTGTTTTGGCCTTCCATTCAGTCAATATGCTTTTAAAGACAGAAGCAGGTAATGCCATTTATTATTTCTCAAAACAAAAAAGAAACAAACAAACAAAACAGTGGAAGAGCCTTACATACATTTTCATTCCACATGAAATGGATTAAAAAAACAACAACAACAAGTATGCATGCAGCTGTGTCACACTAAGTGTTAGCTGTTGGTCCAACATGATAAGTGGTAGTCAAGTGTGTTACGGCCCTCTGCTTTTCCTCTCTCATTCTGTGTGACTAACCCCTTTTTGAGTGCTTTTCTCTGCAAATAAGTGCATGCTTCCTCCTATACAGGACTGGTGCTTGCACTCCCTCTGCAGCCTGCCTTTGTGCAGGACGGAAGTAACAAATACACATACTCTTATTACTTTAGCACAGTACGCTACTGTGGAAGGCTGTTATATAACTGCAGTATCAGTTTTTGCACAGGCAGCTAAGCCTTCGTATACAGAGAATGAGTTTGCTGTTGTATTGGACCTACAGACGCAGCTGTGATGTTGCACACGAATGTACACAAATCTAACCAAAAACACCAGTGTTGTCAAATATCAGGCAGTATTATCAGCATATTTACTCCTCACTTTTAAAACTGTAACAAATTAACATTTAATATAAAAAAGCTCCCTTTTTACTTTTATCTGATTCAGATTATACATAATTAAATTATTACTCGTTAAGATTCCGACACTATGATTTTCCAGTACTCTTTTGATCCCTGCCCTTCTGCTGCCTCTTCCTCATTACTTTCTGTCTGCCTGTGTGATTGATTGGACCGTCTCCAATCCAGCTGCAGCAGCAATTTCAAGACCCACTTTACAAAGTGCGGCTATCCTCTCAGGGTGGCAGTTCCCACTTGTTTTTGCATCCACTCATTAGTAATCACTACCTTGTACCTGGTCTTGTGTTCGCTTGTTAGCAGTTAATTGGTCCCGGGTTCCTGTGCAGTTTTAAAAATCAAACGATCAATGACAGAATCAGTGATTGTTAAGACCTATTAAGTAATAGTTGGGGTAGCATAGTACATCTTCCCTTTGCCACACATGACAGTTGAAAAGTTTGTATTTATAGTCATTGGAGAGATTCAGTGAGTAAATTGGGGACAACAGTTTGATCTTCTAATAGAGCATAGTTTTTCAGTAGGGTATTGCAGCAGTTCATGAAATGATCCCTGATAAGCAGAAGTATTAATTAGTTTTGTGAAGGTTTTCTTTGGAAATATTTTCCTCCATCCTTCCAACCATCCATTTTCCTATTGCATCCATCCATCCATCCATCCATCCATCCATCCATCCATCCATCCACGTTCTGCTGCATAAATATGGCAAAACACAGATATTCTTTTGATTACAAACATCCATACTTTTACATCCATACATCTCGAGCTGGTCCCTGCTGGCTGTGCACCATACAATGCTGAGACCTAACAGCGACGGAGCTTTTGCAACAGAAGCCTGCAGTGTCTCCCACTGAGCTTCAGAACTGTGGACTCAGCGGTCTCTTTCAAAAAGCAGCTAAAATACAGCTATCTTTTTAATCTTGCTTTCGTAACTTGTTTTTATGTCCTTGCATTTTTGTTGTGAAGCACTGTGATATTTATCTTTTTGAAAATGCTATATAAATAGAATGTTACTGACTTTATTTACCTTGTGACCACAGCTGAAGGTAGGAATGCAGATTGACCAGTGAATCGAAGAATTTGTTTTTACACTCAGCTCTCTCTTCACATGACAGACTGGTATGGTTTCATCATGGCTGATGACTGATGCACCAGTCCTTTTGTCAGTCTCCTGTTCCACCTTTCCTTCACTTGGGAACAAAAACTGAAAGATGCAAGAGCCTCTCTTTTTCAAGTTTTCTTTCCTTGTTTTAAACGGGACTCATTGGCCATGAATTCTCTCATTACTTAATCTCTTATTCTCTCACTCTTAGGCTACAGCTAACTGTGCATATATTCAGGCCTTTCATTTAAAGATGCAATTTGTTCTTTCAGCAAATTCCTTTTGGTTGTTACTCCCTTTATGACTATTGAGTCAGGGTTGTAACAAATGTAAAGAGAGCTTCAGGCTCCTTTGAGTGTGATAATTTATCTTCATCCTTCTATTTAGAATGAAATCTTTTAAGCTCTCAGTGTAAAGAATTAAAATGTAGTAGGCATCTTTTTTTCATAAAAGTATGTTTATGCTCTTCTTTAAAAGATAAAAGAAGCCAAGTGAAACTGTTCAGTGTGTGCGGTGCTATTAAAAAAATCAGATTTTCAGAAGAGAGATGAAGTCTTTATGTTACATGTTTAAGGCAGTAGTTCATTTTATTTTCTACAAATGTAATGTAACATATTGCAGTATTTTAAAAAAAAACATCCAGGTTAATGGTGCATTTTGTAAAGGTCACTACTGGAGTTTTTTTTCCTTGACATGGGGGCAATGTTGCCGACAAAGACCGCACTGAACATTTCAGTTTTCTAATGGTGATTTCTTTAAATCCTCATGGATGTTTTTATGCATATGTCTTTGCAACTTTGTATGCACAATTGTAATTGTTGCCCCTCTTGGGCCCTGCAGCCCTCGAATACTGACCTTTGCTCTTAAGAAAACAGCTCTTCTGTCTGTGGAGTCAGCTTTGTTTTTTCAACTTTGCACGCTCTGAGATTTCCTCAGTCTGTAAAGGTGAACTGCAAACTTTGCATAGGCATAGCCTCTGCCGTTTATTCATTTTCAGGTTGTTTGCTCATCTCTGCTTTGCAATTCAGCTGTTGTTCTATTCTTGATAAACAGATTTCCTCGATTGCACCTTCTGTACACTGAAAAATATATATTTTTTGGTCATATTCTATTTTGCTGCCATATGTTGGTTTTCTATCTGGTGGCAATAAACAACGGCTGCTACAAATTACAGATAAATAAAATATAACTTTTCTTCAATCAACGAGAGGGTGCTCACTTTATAGCTAATTAATAAATGTTAGAATGCTAAACAAGATGATACATGTAATAACCACGTGTCATTATCAGGTCTAAGGTTTTCCCGTAGAATTGTACTGCTTTTGCAGTTTTAAATGTAGTGATGTAGCCTTAAAAATACATAATTATAATATAAATAAAAATGCATGTTATAGCATTCAAGCATGTAACCATTTGACATTGTTTGTTGCCAAATGCCTCTGGGCTAGCTGTGATCAGCTACTGGATTCTCTCCAAGGACTGAGCTGAGATATAATCTTTAAAACCTTCTCCTGTGAGCATAATCTGAGGGTTGTATTTCTCCTGCTTTACCCTGACATGGCACATCTCTATTGCACCACATGTAAGTAAATGCAGTGCAATGAATAGCATTTTAATACACTTCTCAAAAAAATGAAAGGAAGATTTTTTAATCAGAGTACAGCATTCAGTAAATTAAACGTCTGGGCTATTGATCTGGTCAGTTAAGTAGCAGAGGGGGTTGTTAATCAGTTTCAGCTGCTTTGGTATTAATGAAATTAACAATAGCTGCAGAGGGGCAACAATGAGACAACCTCCAAAACAGGAATGCTTTTAAGGGTGGAGGCCGCTGACATTTTTTCCTACCTCATCTTTTCTGAGACACTGACTGCTAGGGTCAGTGTCAATAGTGGCATGAGGCGATACCTCGACCCTAGGGTTAATGAACTATTTTAAATTCCTAGTGTGCAGCCACTAGCCATGATATAAGGTGTAGCAGACTGATTTTTCAGCGTTAATGATTACTAACATAGAAGAACAACATGGTTCAGAAGTTTATATCCATGGCTGTGGTGCCAGCAAAAATAAAGCCACTATCACTCTGTCCCCGAGAAGTTTGTTCCTGTGTTTCTGCCTCTTCCCACCCACCTGTCTCTGTTTAGACAGTTGAGGTGGGAATGGATGAGACTTGAGGTGAGTGTCGCTCACAGTGACACCATGTCTCTCACACACAAACACACAGTGAAGAGGCAATCCAAGTGAAAGGGAGGAGGTCACAGAAGTCACGCAGTCATTGGACTTTGCTGAAGTGAAAGGTGTTGAGCCTGTGAATTCACACCATGTAAGATAAGAAGCAATAGGAATAGCATGTATGATTGGTGTGACTTTAACGGCCACATTTTATGTTGTATATTCTTCACGTTGTCTATACTTCACATCCAACACGTTGTTGAAATTCTGACCCAACCGTACGAATATGGCAGCAGAATTTCCCTGATCAAATCAGGCAGATTTGGTGAGTGCAAGTAAATTATAGCTTCAGTTCACTGTTAGCAGACAGGAGGGGCACTCAGCATGGTTTTCAGCTGTAGTCAATCTGCTTTAACATTCAGTGTGTTGTGCATTGAATGTGTTGTGCTCTTCTGCATTCCTTGCTTGTAACGAGTGGTTATTTGAGTTCCTGTTGCCTTTTTATCCGCTTGAAGCAGTGTGGCCATTCTAATCTGACCTCTCACATCAACGAAGCATTTTTGCCAGAGACTTGCCGCTCACTGGAACGTTTCTCTTTTTCACACCATTTTATTTTAACCCTATAGATGGTTGTGCCGGAAAATCCCAGCAGATCAGCAATTTGTGACATATTCAACCAGACCATCTTGCACCAACAACCATGGCATAGATATTTTCACGAACAAGCGGTTGTTAGTTTAGCTTTAAGTTCAGTAAGTTAACTATAATATCGTTGCAAATAACCTTTCCTGGTGTGCAAGTTCTTCCACTTGCACACGAGGAAAGCTCGATGTTGGGAGGACCATCTGTTGTTGCAGCAAGACCTGCAGCAAAAGCAGATGTTGGTGTGTCTAGATGTTCTTCTCTACTCCTTATATTTTCAAAACAGACTCGTTACTTTAGGTTTAACATCTTAGGTTTAACTCATCTGATTGAAGATTTTATTTCAGGCGCCTTCAAACATCAAACCAATCTGAGCCTAAATGGAGGAACAGTAACACATAAAGGAGAGATGCACTGGTGTATCCATGCCTGGGGCTTCAGTTAGAAAAATAAATACTAGAGTAAAATACAAATACCTGACAATTCTACTAAAGTACAATAACAAAGTATTTGCACTTCATTAACTTCCAACTCTGCTATTTCCTTAACGCTTTCTTTGCTTTCTCTCCAAAGAAGGCAGATTCCTCCATTGCACTGAATGAACTTGTGTCTAAAGTGACACATCTAAAAACTGTAACTATTTATAATTTATCACCCACTGAGCATCACTTAGATACAAAATACTTGTGATTTAGGAGAGAAGATCCCAGTGATACAACTAGAAACAGCTGTCCTAAGAAAAGCACTTGATGTTCTTAACCTCTGAGCCTTGGCCTCCCTGCTTCCCAAGCTGACAGCTTAAAGCATCACTACAAAACTTTGTGTTAAATCTTTGGG
>VUQK01023841.1:0-24003 GCA_015106715.1 Bujurquina vittata | reverse complement strand
TAGAGCCGGTTCTCTACTTTCAGACAGTGTGTCTCTCAACTCTGACAAATGTAAGCTTTTCAAACTGTGAGGGTTCAAGCAGAGACAGTACCCTCCTGCTCCTCCATTCACCTCTAAAGTAATTTTTGAGAGAGGATTTTCTCAAAACCCCAAACGAGCCCCATTTTAAAACTGCTGCCGTGACTTCATTTTTGAACACAGGACAATAAAAAATACACCACTGTTTAGAGCCGGTCCTTGTGACGCTCACAGCTCAAAAATTATTTTGATAGGAGCTACGGATTTTGATGTAGAAGCATTTGTTCGACAGGTGTTTCGAGGCAAATTCAACAGGGCTCTGCCACAGTGCCTGCATTTTGAGTTGGCAGATCAAAGCGTGTAGGGGCATTCTGATTGGCTGATGTTACTTCAAAGGGATTTGTGGAGCATGTAAGTGGTTCAAAGCATTTCTTAGCATTTCAGCTCCGATCGTTCAGCTGCATTCACAGTAGCATTTTCTCCAGGAAATGCTTTTTCTAGTTACCTTTTGGTCGTCCCGGTGTTTTACATGCCGGCAGAAACATAAAATGCACTTTTTTCCCTCCTGGGTCCTACTCTCTGTGTTTTTAAGACACAAATACATTTGTCCCGCAAATTTTCTTGTTTCTTTGTACAAAGCGAATGCCATCTGGTGGCACACACACACACACACACTCTCGTCTTTGAGGAGCTGGCAGCGTTTTGAATGTCTGCAGCCTTCAGCTCTTTGCAGTTAAAGGTTTCTTTTCTGGTTTCCTGCACTGTTAGAAAGAGTGACGAAGTGGATGAAAAGTCAATAAGATGGTTCTCGGTGCATTAATAACCCTGCAGCAGACTTGTCATAATGAATATTATAATTTTGGCTATAAGACACTGAAAAGGAAGAAATGCATCATTAGATAGACATTTGACTATGTTTTTTTGATGCTTTGGGGTTCATTGTGGAAATCATTTCTATGCCAGAATTAAAATGCCTTCATTAAAGGCTTTTAAAAAAAAATCAACTCATCTTATATATTAAACAACAATAATCTTATCGATAGATTAATTGATAATTTTGCTTCTAGCCCAAATCACATTTTATTGCACCCAAGCTTCCTTGTTTTTCTCAGCAGCAATCATGGCACAATTAGTAATAAATAAACATGACGTGAACTTAATTGGTCCCTCCAGGGAAACTGGATAATTGCAGCAGGAGGAAGCACAAACAGAGGATTAGTGTGGAGAATAAAATGCGTTATACTGACTCCACATTCGCAGATGTCTGCTGTTTGGAGATTAAAAATAACACGATGTCACCCTCAGTTCACAGGTTCGTGTAGCACAGGAGGTTCAAATGCAGGTCACAAACTCTATGAATGGATATAGATACACATAAATGTCATTTACACAGAAACAGCGATGGCAGTATGAAGGTTTGCTGGCATAAACAGCTTGTTAGGAAGAGTATTAAAAAGTACCATTTCATCTACTGTCAAGCATATTTTTTAAAAAAAAAACCAACACATCTTTATCATTTTGCACATAAAACAAGCAAATATTTGACATGCTTAAAAAATTGAATTGTAGGTTTAGATTTTAAGACATGCCCCCATATTTGGTGCCTATCCAGGTGTGTTTACAGTGGCTTCAAATATGCTATCCATTCATTTTCTTCTGCTTATCTGAGGCTGGGTTGCAAGGGCAGCAGCCTATGCCCAGACCTCCCTCTTCCCAGCTACCTACTTCAGCTCATCCCTGGCAACACTGAGGCTTTCCCAGGCCAGTCGAGAAATATAATCTCTCCAGCGAGTTCTGTGTCTGTTCCAGGACCTCCTCCCAGTAGGACATGCCTGGAACACATCACCAAACAGGTCCCAAGGAGGAGGAGTGTGATCCCCCGATAGTGGAGCACACCATCTGGTCCCCCTTCTTAAAGATGGGGACCACTGCCTTGGTCTGTCAATCCAGCGGCACCGCTCCAGATTCCCACGCAATGTTGTAGAGGTGTGTCAACCCAGACAGCTCTACAACATCCAGAGCCTTCAGGAACTTAAGGCAAATCTCATCCACCCCAGGGGCCCTGCCACCAAGGACTTGTTTAACCACCTCAGTGACCTCATCCTCAGTGCTGGGCGAGTCATCCCCCTCATCCCCAGACTCTGCTTCCACTACAGAAGTGGGATTAAGGAGGTCCTCGAAGTATTCCTTCCACCGCCTCAGCTGAAGTCAGCAGAGGATATTAGCAGAGGACAGGATGCTGTAAGCCTGGGCATGGTGATGACCACAGCAGTGAGTGGAAACAGGGAGAGTGGTTTAGTGCTGTAAGGCAGCAGTTTGAGGATTAACTGAGTGAAATGTTGTCTTTCAGTCTGGGCCCTGTTTACATGGAGCTGCACTAGAAATGATTAGAGCAGATAGGCGAGGTCCCCTCTGAGGGCATTCTCCAGTCCACACATACATATACCAATATAGCCTCTTCGGCCAAAGACCTGGCGGCACTTTTAAAAAGGCTTGAGCAGATTTTAGCTGCACCTTGAAAACCTAAAACTAAGATGGGGATTTTAAGTAAAAATCCTGTTTAATGCTCTCTGGGAATAGCTCACCCACTCCACTCCCAAATGACTTGCTGGATTTACCTGGCTGAGTTTAACTGGTCTTTGATTTTGTGTGTTTTTCATTATTTTTTGCTGAAGTCGTCTTTGGCTTTCAATCCGGTCTTTAAGTCCGACGTCATTTCTGGGTCCGGATGCCCTTAAATGGACAGCAACGGCAGCCCAGTGACTGTTCGCTATTACATTCGGATCGGTCAAAACAACGAGGGACACAGCATTGCCGCACATTGAAGACGGGAGAGTTTGGACCCGGAAATGGAATTCTGCATCGCCACTTAAAAACCGGATTTTTATGCCTGTTTTGTCTCGTTCTTTTCTTTTCTTTTCACCGCCCCGCCGTCTCAGCAGATGACTGCCCCTCGCAGTCTGCTGGAGGTTTCTTCCTGTTAAAAGGGAGTGTTTCCTTGCCACTGTCACCAAGCGTGATTGTTGGAATTGGCCTCTACTCCTGCAGGGTCTGTGCCCCACAGCACTGAGGGCCTTGAGGGGACTGCTGTTGTGAATCAGCACTATAAATAAATTTGAATAGATTTACTTCTCCCGTGAGAACCGCACTATCAGTGCTAATAACAAACATGAAATTTTTTCTTTGCCACTCAAACAAAAGTCATCTAGAAGAACTGCTCTTTTAATTCTGAGGAAAAATGCTGAATGTTAGACTGAATTTGGTTTTAAATATTTGTTATTAATGATATTAGCAGGGATATTCAGTGCTCCCTCTTACTTTTATTCCAAGTGTGCTTCACACTCATTTATCTTTCTTCACAGAAGAACTGCTCTTGATTTTGTTTGCTTCCTTTTCCTGAGCCTGTCAGGGCTGCCGGTCTGTGTGAAGCCATTTTTATGTCCCTCTGTGGTCTGTTAATGAGGCCGGTGTTGATGGAGGCAGAGACGGAGCTGCTGCCAGCTGCCTCTGTCCGTGCTCGTACACTATATGACACATACATGCATGTGGGTAATTAAAGTTTGTGTTTCATCTCTTATTGATGCCGGAGGGGGAAGACAGACACCTACACACTGCTAATCGTGTAGCTGCACCAACTTATCCACGGAGTGGTTTCCTTTTCATTTTACACAACAGGCTGCGTGTTTTAGGGTCTGAAAATATCGCAAGCTAGTTTAGAGGCGAGCAAAAGCAAAGTTATGCGTGTTCATCAGGGGTGCATTCGGGAACAAAACATGGCTTCATACGCGCAACTATTCAAAAACTCCACAGGGTACCCTGAAGTCCTCCACGAGCTTGCCAGACTGCAAAGAGGGAATTTGAATCTCAGTTTTTCTTTGCCAGCTCAGAGAGAGTAAAGTCCAACCACGCACTCACATGGCGAAGCTTCAACGAGCTGAATATTGGTTAACATGCCACAGTGTTATTGCAAGTGTCAGTTGTTGGTTTATGTGAAAATGCTGCAGAATATTACTTTAACCACATTCACTGGCCATAAATATGGACAAACAGCTTCTCTTGCTGCAAGTAATAAACATGTTTTCCACTTATCACAGCAAATTACAGTCTGCTGTCCGGTGCTGAGTCATCATATTAATTGCGGTTCATGAGCGACTGTCAGCACTGCGACGCCCTGATAAAGCCATGCAGAGGAAACGTAAATGCTTTTATTTACAATGAAATGAAATTTGCATTTTGAACACTTGTGCTCTGACAACACATCTTGTTAGTCTGAGATTCAGAAACGCTTAATATGACTGGACGATTAGGTGTTGCTGAAAAAAATAAGAGTAAATATACGAGAATTTGTGAATTTATTCGCGGCTTTTCTTGTCACACATTTTGGCAATAATGGCAAAGCAATTTAGTTGTCTAGCGAGATAAAGCTCATTAGTAGCGGCAGTTCTCTTCATCTCCCTCATTCTTTGCACTGCAACACTTTCTGCTGTTAGAGGGCTCGGCACGTCTGCAGCACAATTCATTTCCTCGTCACAGCATCCTGCTCAATGCAGCTCCAAGTGGCAGTGACAACAACAGAAAATTGGAAACTCTCAGCCAAAGTACAATGGATGCTCCAAAAGTATGTGGACAAGATCACTGTCCCAGTGTGTTATACGCGGACCTCCTGGAAGTACGTTTAAATAGTTATTCTTCAGTATGTGTCGCTTCACTGTGTTGTTTGTTGTTATGAATGCTTGATTTATCATTCTCCATGTTTTGGTTCAACGCTGAAGAGGGAAATTCAAATCATAATGAACAAGAAAAAGGATGAAAGCAAAGCTGCAGCACATCCAAACAGTATGCAACAAAATGCAGATTGCGGCTAGTTTGACTGGACTTTTGGCATCAAACAGTGACAGCACATTCATTTTAATTTTATTTATATAGCACCAAATCACAGCAAACAGCCACCTCAAGGTGCTT
This sequence comes from Bujurquina vittata, assembly GCA_015106715.1. Taxonomy (NCBI): domain Eukaryota; kingdom Metazoa; phylum Chordata; class Actinopteri; order Cichliformes; family Cichlidae; genus Bujurquina; species Bujurquina vittata. The sequence goes on along the minus strand of VUQK01023841.1, from coordinate 19,023 downwards.
TATATTGTATGTAAAGACCCTACAATAATTACAAAGAAAACGCGACAGTCGAAACGGCCCCCCTACTGGGGTGGTGTGTTGTTATGAGGTCTTTAAGATGGTGCCTGATTATTCAAAGCCTTGTATCTAGATCTAACAGGGAGCCAATGAAGTGAAGCCAATATGGCAGAAATGTGCTCTCTCTTTCTAGTCCCTGTCAGTACTCTAGCTGCAGCATTTTGGATCAGCTGAAGGCTTTTCAGGGAGCTTTTAGGCCTTCTGACACCCCTGCCTGAACTTTTATAAGGTCCAGGACTGATGTTAAGTTATGTTGAGTAGGGGTGAGGTCAAGCATCAAAGATGGGGAAACTGCTGCTTCAGAAGAACACTGTAATTTATGTGCGTATGCTGCACAACTAGAATTTCCTTTCACTGGAGCTGAGAAGTCCAAACCAAGCAAAGTAGTCCAGACCGATAAGTGGGCTGTGGTATCCTGTTCTCAAAAGGGCTCAATCTCCCCTCACTTGCTTCCTCTCACTTCTCTACTCTAAAAAAGAGGCACTGAGTTATCCGTCTGCTCAGTAGATTGAGAAATACAGAAATGAGGTAATTGAAGTACACAGTGTAGAAGAAAATGGGAGATTCATTGTGCCTAGGTTGTGAAAAGAACAGGCGGGGAGGAAGTCTGGGAGGAAAATGGAAAGCTGAGGGTGAAAATTGTAGAAAAGCACACAAAGACGGGAGAGAGGACAGAAGTGGAGGTGATGAGGACATAAAGTCAGAAGGTTAGAAGGGCAAAGCAAGAAAGGGAAAGAGAGTTTGAGGTAGATTATGAAGGGCCACATGCCATCCACGATTACTGAATCCCTGCTTTTTAACTGCAATGATTTGCTGAGATGTCTCAAACACATTCCTCTCAAACAAAGTGTCTGCTTTCTCTGCCTGCCCACCCTCCCACTGCCCTCAGTGGTCTGTGAATATGCAGCATGTGTGGGCTGCAGCCAGGCTCGGGGTTACATTTCAAATGGTCAAAGCACTTCAGGAGCGCTTGGTTTTGGCTGCGGTAAGCACACAGTTGGTTAGACAGACTGTCCCTGAAATATAGCTTCCAGGGCTCGATCTCTGCAAGCAGCCAATCTGCATCCCACCACAGGCCGCAAAGTGGGATTGATTAGAAATCTACGGCTGATTCAAAACAGTGTGGGAAACTTTCTTACACAACCGGTAAACACTTGGAGAAACAGATGATGGTGTTACTGGTCTGGCAGTCTGTTCAGAGTGCACCCCACTGCTGGGATAGGCTTCAACTCACTGCAGACCAGAAACTCGGATTGAAGCCGGAGTGTACAACAACCCATCATTGAGCTGGGCGGATGCTGCCGGCTTTCATGCATCTGAATGATATCAGAAATACAGTAAATCAATGTTACTCTAAACCTCAAAGTATGTTTTACATATCTGGCATCAGACCTAAAGTACCAACCAGGCAAAGTAGTGCACTGCTGGATGTCATAGAGTTCTGACTGCAGCTGTGAAATAGAAGCTCGTGGCTCTTACAGCAGGGCAAAATACTTAGTCCTTCATTTTGTTTGCTGTGAGCTCTTAGCTGTGATTTCTGTGTCTGTCTGTGTGCGTTTAACACCCGGCATGCTTCTCTCCCAAAACTCAAACTTTTTTTCTTTTTACTTCAACTTTCACACTACAGAATGCAAAGGATGGATGGGGTGGAAGGTCAAAGTTCAAGGAGCCTTGTCGTGGCAAATGTCAGGTGCATGCATAACACGGGGCGGCTGCAGCGCGTGCTGAGAGTGAAACAACAGTTTGAGTGTCACAGAAGATTGAAGCTAGCAAATATTTAGAAGCCGGAGCCAATAATTCATTAGCAGTTGTGCTTAAAGCCGGCTTCAGTTGTGAATCAATGATGAGAATTGCTGCCACGTCTGCTCCAGGGGTTTCTGGATGTAGGAAGGAATATTATAATATGGGGCGCAGTGGGGGACTAACAATGAACCACTTTGTCCACTTTCTTTCAGACACGCGTGGATATCACATAAGTGTAAAGGTTTGAAGTGTTATGAATGCTCCAAGTATTACTCAGAACCAAACGAACTAAATCAGCCGGGTGTGTTAGCCACTGTCAAGTCAGACATTCCTGGAGTTCCAGCAGCTATATGGAGATATAATTCATCCACAAACAGTCTAAGGACTGACGAATGAGCTTAAACTCATTAAACACATTAAACATTTATATTTTAACCTTTTTCTAAAATCAAATGCTTTTGTAAGAACAAAATGATCTCTGATGTGCGTTTACATATTTCAGTGTGATCATCCGGCTAAAAATCTTTCCTCCTCTCTTCCGAGGTGTCTTCCCGGTGAGCAGCACGCCCCTCGTTACCAGCTGTGACTCCCCTGCTCTGGGCTGCCCAGGTAGGAAAAGCTCACCTGCGCCGTGAACACACGCTAACGTCTGCTTTTGTCTGTGTGTGATGCTTGAGTCTTTCTGTGACAGCCTGCAAATCAGACTCACACTGAGCTTTGGAACATTTTTGCCAGGAAATTTTGATTTCAATGAAATGAAATTACATTTTAATTCAATTAAAATGTCACAAACTGGTTTTGCTTTTCTCTTGAAAATAGTTCCCGAAACGGCTTTAATTTATTAGTCTGTAATAAATGATTTCTTCTTGGATTAATGAATCAGAAACAAAAAGAGAAATGCTTTCTTTTTGTAATAGAAAGTCACAGCTGATCAAAAATCAGGTAACATCATCCGGCAAAGTAACAGCAAGTACGCCTGTGAGGGTCCAAATGACAGCTTGAAAGGAAAACTGATCATTGTCTGTTCACAGAATCACATCGTGTCTTTGGAGCCTGCAGAATGTATACAGCGTCTTTACATATAATGACATAATAGTGAAAGACTGGTGTTAAATCCAGTGGCTTCACATCACAGCAACAGACACAGTAGCGCCGGCCTAATTTAACGAGAGCTGAAACAAAAATGAAAAAGAGAAAATTCAGTATTGACTGGGAGCAGCTGATTGGCAGATACTGGGAATAAATAATGGGCTTCTTCAAAATATCTTCCTGGTTGCATCGATTTCGTATCCCTGTGGCATTATAGAGGCCAGCTGTCAGACATCTTTTTCAAATATTAGTCTCCAAACTTCACGCTGTGTTATAGTTTGGGGGGGGGGTGTGTGAAAAAGATAGGAGGACTCGGGCAGAGGAAATAGGAAGGTCAAAGAGTTTTGATGATGAGAAGATGACAGGTTGAGTGTTTGGAGGCCAAAGAAATATATAGAAGAACTCTAGTATGCTGCTGGGGCTGCAGCATTTATACTTTGAACTGTGCACTGAAGCACAGAAGAAATTGCATAGCTTTGACTTGCACAAGTCAAGTTTCATAAGCTTTTCCTCAATGGCCACATCAACATTTTATGAAGGTAAACTGAGTGGAAATGGAAGTGTCAGCCTGGGCTGCATCAGGTGCATACAGTTCAGCTTCACAGTGTGATGGCTTTTGCTGTCTCTGCTTTCTGCCTTTTGAAGAAGGGAGTAAGGGTCAGTATTTGTTGCATTGTCTGATAACTCCCAAGAGCTAAAAGGAATTTTGAAAATCTTGTTGCAAGAAAATCTCTGAACTCTACCCGACACGAGTCTGGAGGTCCTCCACTGTCCCTGAACATCTGCTAGCCCCTCTGCATTCCCAGGACTGTCCGCCCTCTCTGAACTAGTAAAAAGATGCAAGACTGTTTGAGGTGAAACTGGCAAAAACTGTCTGTGGTGTTTCTATAAAATCACATTTGATGATTCACATTGTGGGGACGTCACGGCTTTGGAAAAGGAAGCAAATGCTGCAAAATTACAATCACAGCTCGTCCTAACCTAAACCTAGACCTTCTTCACGTCCTCACTGACCGTTTTGCTGCCTCCTGGGTGAGAGTCCTGTCTTTGACTCACTTATCCGGCTTTTAATACTCTTCCTGAAGCCTCTCAGCCATAAAGCCTTTGGCGACCTCCTGCTCTCCACTGACTCCACCATCTGTCTTTGTCATTATGGCTTTTCATCCCCTACTGCTGCACAAAACAAAAAAAGCTGCTAAATCAGACCTCCAGCTAATACAATAAAGAAAGAAGAGTTTGCTTACTGAATGCAAACATCTAAGGACAGAGAAAATCACACAGAGTGCAAGAAACTTTGGTTTATGATTTTGGCCTTCATATATGACATTACCTGAGGAGGCAGAGGACAGGAGTTCACGAGTTCAAGTAGGTGATAAAAGAGGGGAAAATGTGATAGGCCCCGTCTCACCAGTCAATGTAGCTCTTCCAGTAATCTACCCAGGAATGCTCTGCTAATGACATTTTCCTTTTCCCAAAGAGAACATGCACGAAGGAACAAAATACATTTTTTAAAGTGAAATCCCCCCAGGGTGCTGTTCAGCTGCAGCAGTATAACCATTAAACCTGGAAGGCTGAACCAAAAACGGACTCCCAGCACGTGATCCAGGGCTCGTTAGTAAGACTGGACGTGACCCAACCTCACTGCTGAAATGTCACTTCTCACACTATCCAGAGTTATAGAAGCCTCCGAGGGACATATTTCTAAAGGTCACTTTTTGGGATTGCGCTCATGAGAGGGAGATAGTGGAGCCAATTAAACCACAGTTTGTGTTGCAGAAGCAGCACAGACAGGCCGACAGGCCATGAGCGAGCATTAATATTGCAATAATCCTGGAGTTCAGCGGTGCATAGAATTCATGGTCAGATAAAGAGTCAGGCCTGTGAGAAAGTTTGGGTCACACTCTTCTACAACTCATTCTTTTAGGATTGTGAGTCAACAGTTTTAAGAGCAGCAAATCTTTCCTTTTTCTAGAAATCTTTAGACTCACGTGCACGTGAGCTTGTTAAAGGCTCTTAAGTCGAGGGCAAAATCAAAAGAGTAACTTTCCCCCCAGTCGCAGCTGTTAAGTGTGTGTGTGTACAAGCAGTACACACACACTGATGGTGAGGTTGCTGCAAGAATAGTCCCACAGTAAGTATTTTGTTTCATAATTTGCATTCTTAAGGAAGCTGTTGAACACTAGCGCAGCATCCCTGCTCTACACCCCTGCTTCATTCATTTAGGATGTTCACTCATCGTGCGTCACCACATCCATTTATCATCCTTTGCATCTTTTCTCTCTCTCGTCCGACACATTGTCACTACCACCAGCTGTTTCCTCTCCCGCCACCTCATCCACTGACTCCACTAACACCATCCATGCTACTAATGCCAGCACCCACGGTAAGCAACCCTCCTCCTAATAATATCCCTCTGTCCTTCCTCTCCATCTGTAGCGTCGTATGCTTCCTTTGCTCCAGATTTCACCCACTCTCCTTCCTTGTGCCTTTCCTATTCCCTCCAGCGTCTTCTGCTTTATCATCACCCTGTTATTCCTCCCCCTGACTTCCGCTTTCTTCTTTCCATATTTTTAAAATTAAGGCTGGGCGTTGTAATGAGTAATATACTCTCATACGCGATGTAAGATGAAACAATATTTTTTATATTGAGCTCGCGTTACAGTCACACCTGTAGACCTTTCTCTCCTCCTAGCTTGTCTCTGCACAGCTTCACGCTGCCCCGCCTCTCTCCCTCATCGCTTCATCCGTAACTCACACAGGAAGCGACAGCATGGCGGGGTTGCCAACTTAGCGACTTTGTCACTAGATTTAGTGGCTTTAGCGACTTTTTCCAGGGACGTCGATGACCTTTAGAGAGTTTTGGCACACACAGCCATCATTCGGCGTCCGTTTGCACACTTTGGCATCACCCTTAACCCCCAAGAGTACCTGGCTGCAGGCAAGAGGGTGCCGCATACCGCAACTCCATAGCAGAAGTTGGTTTGTACGGTAAGTCACGTGACCGTAATAGGAGGAGTGGGTCTTTTTCATGTGCTCGTGATAGAGCCGGCGGATACGTAGACACCGCGTTGAGGGACGATTGCTGTGATACATCAGCTAGTGATGTAAAGAGCCGGAAGAATTGGAAGAGGCCACTCCCACTGAATCAGAGCGGCTCCTGATTGTGAGACGTCTTTTTTTTTTCTTTTTTTCTTTTTTTGTGGAAGATGCACGTGATTGGATGAGATGTGTCACAGGGCACATGGAGGGCACAGCCACATCACACAAAGGAGGAAGTACTTTGTCTACTTCACTGCAGCCTTTTGCTGTTTTTGGTCTGCATCTTTTCTCTTTACATTTTAATGGCAGCTTTTGTTACAGAGGAAAAAACAAATTTTTTTTGAGGAGCATTATAATTTAAATAGGCCAACAGTTTGGTCAAGGTGTCTGTGAGGCATGTGGGACATGTAGCTTTGACTCAGAGGTGCATTTTTGTTTATACCTTTGAGAAGGACAAAATATCGAGATATTGATTTTTGGTCCACATCGCCCAGCCATATTTAAAATGATTAATATTTTCTTAATTTGTTATGATGGCAGTCTTTGATGGTTTTAGCTTACTCCTGGATTTTTGTTATCCAAATTTGTTTTTTGCTGCTTTTTTAGGATAAACTGTAGGGGCTCGTCTAACATCCAAAAATAAATAACTTTTTTTTATAGCAGTCAGTGACTGTTCATCATCACAAAAAAACGATTCCTAATGGTTTGTCAAAGCGATTTCCCCCATAAAATCTCAAATCGTTTTAGTTCTGCTGTGTTTGACCTTATAAGAGGCCAAGAAAAGTTGCTTTGAGCTATTTTGCTTCTCAGGCTCGTCTGAAAAGTAAAACCCTCAAATATTAATTTGGTCATTCTCTTATTCCTTATCTACCTGGGAGACTTCTCAGCTAATTCTGCCCTGATGAACTGCTCCACATTGATGTTTGTGACTCAGGAATACTGAATGAGATCAGTGTTATCCATCACTGTTTGAAGATGGAGTTCATCAGAACCTTTCATTCATTAATTAACCTTTATGCCATTCTTTTTCCAGCTGAACAGTTATAGCTCTAAATGAATCCTCCCGGGAATTTATGAAGACCATCTCTGTGCTTGTTTAGGATAATAAGGACTTTTCTTTCTTAATGAAACGTTTTTATATGTTGAAGACATGAAACAACAAAATGCATAATATACATCTGTTTGTAGTGCATGCATGAGTTTCTGAGTTGTTCAATGCTGGAGGAAGGAAGACAGGAAGAAGCAAATGCTCGTGTCAGCATGAAAGCCATCTTTTTTATGCATGTTCGTTCTCTCATTCTGCTGTACCCTTTGATGTGTCATCACCAGTCCTCTCTACCATCACTCCATCTCCCAGCATCCCCACTGCTAGCATGCCTCTAACCTCTATCAACAGCACCACTGACACCACAACCAGCCCCTCCTCTTCTGGTAAGGCTTCATGTGCTTTCTTGCTTGCATTGAACAAAAAACGAATAAATAAATGTGTCCCTCCTAAACTTTATTGAATTTAGAGTTCAAAATGCTAAGACACATAAACAGGGAGGTGTCATAATGTAGCCATCATAGGGAAATATGCCATGTGACAGTAACTTTTGGCTCCAAGCAAAGGTGGGCACAAAACTACATACTTACTGAATGGTTTCCATTTGTGTTGTTGACCAATCACATTTGACCAGGCTCTGGCTGCATGTTGTTGTTAGGCAGACTGGATAGAGTGCTAGCAGGCATTGCATTTGCTGACACGAACTCTTCAAATCATTGCATATTGTGTGACAATGATTTTGCATATATGCTGGCTGCACCAGTCTACATTGGTCTCCTTGGTCAAGACACTGAACCCTCAATTGCTCCTGATGCGCTCATCAAGCGTGAATGTTAGAAAGTACTTAGATGTAGAAAGTGTTTGTGTGAATATGCGTGGTTAGCACTGCTGCCTCACAGTTAGAATACCATCTGGAAGGCCTGGGTTCAATTCCACCTTGGCACTTCTCCCCGTGTCTGCGTGGGTTGGCTTAATTGGTTACTCTAAATTGGCCATAGATGTGAATGGTTGTGTGTCTCTCTGTGTTTGCCCTGCAACAGGCTGGCGACCTGTACAGGTATACCTGCCTCTCGCCCTACAGTATGTCAGCTGGGACAGTCTCCAGCCACACCGAGATCCTGAACAGGATGAGTGGAATTGGATGGATGGATGTAGGGGGTGGTCTGAAAACTGTGGTTGCTTACTTCATGTAGCCCAGCAGAGCACCAGCAACACGCTGACAGTTGTGTCTTCCACTGTACCACTAACTGTGCAAATGTTAATCCTATACGATACCATAAAACTTTAATGATCCCACAACAGTAAAATTTGCACATTACAGCAGCTCAAAAAGTGCAAAGAATACATGTATGAATAAATAGAATAAAAAAATGCTATATACGTACATAAAATATATATCAATATCAATACACATCTTCATACATATACACACACATCAGAAACACTATATATATTTGTTGCCAGCGAGGTACACAGCATACATAGTATGCATTCTATGGGTGAGAGTGTAATGCATTCAATGAATGGGATAGCAACATCTAATCTGATCTAATCTTTGGCCTATTGGTACCACCACCACCACCAGAGCTCCTACCGCTGCATCTACCACTACTAATATGTCTTCAGTCAGCAGTACAGCATCTGGTAAGGTAGCAAACAATATCTATAATACTGCTGTCCCTTGTAATTAACAGTTAATTACCAGTTAGTTAACAATTAATATTGAGTTTTAATTTTTCAGAACACGTGATGTATGGTTAATTAATGCAGAGGATTTTGTAGCCCTCACACAAAACTCTGCCTTCTATAATTTGCCTCTGTATTCAATCAAGGTCTGTTTCATGGGTGTAGTATACAGTGAGTGCAGGTCCTTATGAATGCACAGATGAAGAGAAGGCTTTTAAGGAACATCACTGCCTTGAACTGAATGGATCTTTTCTCAAAGTGTTTGTGACTCCTAACAGGTCAGCTTTGCCTCTTTGCTCAATTAGAAAATGGCTTTCCCACCAAAACAACATGACAATGTAGGCTTGAAGGCTGCAGGGCCATTAACAGCTTTATTATACAGTATAAGGAAGATACATGGACAGCCCCAGTGCAGACCTGTTAGCAATAGTGCGAAAATAAGTTTGCTGCTTGGGGTGTGGTCTGGATTGGTGTTTTTGCTCATTATCTGATCTTCAGCACAGAAGAATCGGGTTTGATTTGTGGGAAATGTTCACAAGATGCAGCTGCTTGCTTAATAGACACGGTCAGCTGGTGCCATCATAATTCCTGATAAATCTTTGCTCAGTTCATTTTCAAACAAGACTTTATGTGAACAGTTTATGTACCAGAAGACACTGTTCCTAGTTTTATTCGTGATGTTGGTCATTAATGTCACATCATACCATCAGAAATGTGAAATCCCGTCATGAAGCTCTCTGAGCAGCAACGTAGTGACAATGTCGGGTAAGATTACTGGTAATCTGTGACTGTTTGCTTCCTGCAGCCCAACAGGCAGCCAGCAGCATGCCAGCTGTTTCGTCTTCCACCACTAACCTCCCAGCTACTAACCCCACCGCGCATGGTAAGAGCAGCAGTACTGTATCGCTAAAACAGGCTAGCTCGACTGTAATAATATATTGTCTAACTGCATGAGTGGTGTTTGTGCTGGCATGAACAGAAATCATGTATTATAGGATGCTGCTGTGTCACAGCCTCAGTTCTTACAACTGGATTATAAAAAAGGGGGCAATTAAATGAGACTTAAAAGCAATTTGCTTCCAGTCAGAGGAAATGTTTTTAGTCACATATTATCAGCACAAAAACCAAACAGCAGTCAGGATGTTAGACATTAAAAGCACTTCACAGGGAATAACTGATTCTTTTCTTTGAGGATTAAAGCTTTTGTTTTTGATCAATTTACATTGTGAGTGGCTGCTGAAAACAGTATGTAATAATTAATTGATTAACTATTACTAACTATTAACTTGGAACTACTGGACCTTTGGTAATTATATTTCCACTTTTTTATCCATCCATTATAATTATTAATAATATAGTGACAGTGCAAGGAAATGTAAGTGGATCTGTATTCATATTAGCAAATTAATTAAATCTGAGTTTCACACCAAAAAAAACGTTTGTACTGCACAGTACTGTGCACAAGTCTTTAGTCACTCCCCATTTCTTTATACAGTACCAGTCAAAGGTTTGGACACGCCTTCTAATTCAGAGGGTTTTGATCTTTATTTTACTGATTTCTAGAATACCACGCGGTAGGGTTGCAACGGTATGAAATTTTCCCGGTTATCACGGTATCCCCATATTTCACAAATATTGACTCACACTGACTCTTAAAGAAATGATGACAAGTTTTTGGTTAAACAAATAATTTTATTGTACTTGGAACCATTTTAATACCATTTTTGTTTAAAATGTCTCCCCAAACAACTCCTGTTTTTATTTTATTTGTAAAAACTGCAGTATTAGAATAAGGAAAAAGCCAAATCTGTAAATAAAAATGAATCTGTCTAGAAAACAAATGTGAGAAAAAGTGCAGGCGTCATGTGTACTCTTAGAATTAAACAGCCTGCATTTAAAATGTTCAGTAAAATCACGAATCACCATAAAAACACATTTAATATCTGAGAAACTGATCCTGGGTCAGTGTCTAATCAGCTACTGCTGTCTGCTTTGTAACACGCTGTTGAGCTACGTTAGTGTGAAATAAGCAGATGCCGCACACAGAGGGGATTATTGCTGACATCATCCTCATAATACAGCTTCCAGCCTGATTTTAAGGGATGGAAAATAGACGCGACAAAGTTTTTAAATGAACTCACGTAAACGCCGTCTTTCGCGTCCGGAAAGGCCCTGAACACGGACATGCGCATCCAGCACAGCACGCGCTTCACGGGCACCAGCGTGCCCTGTAGTTCGGATGACGCAGCTAATGTGAGCGAAACGCTATTTAATGGATCGCATTAAATTTTTATATCCGATCCAGTAATTTAGGCCAGTATCGGACCGATACCGATACTGAATATCGGATCGGCGCATCCCTAATGATAACCATGCATTTTAATACCATGGTATACCGTGAAACCAGTTACCGCTGCAATCCTACCATCTGAAAGGCCTGGGTTCGATTCCACCATTTAAGAAATGGAGGTCAGTCAATCCAAAAGAATTTCAAAAACATTGCGGCTGCACTTGAGGATACTTTTAACGACCATCAAACGTTGTGATGAAGCTGGCTCTCATCAGGACCACCCAGGAAGGTCCCTCTGTAATAGCATACGTTCATCAGAGTTAACCGCCTTAGAATCCGCAAGCTAACAGCACCCCAGAGCCCACCTAAATCCTCATTTAAACACACCTCCAGGCTGTATAAGTCCTGTATAAGCGCCACCCACACCGTCTTCAGTTATCCAGGCATTTTGGAGGACATTCAGAGCTCTTCTTTGGATGTTTCTGCCTTTTGTTGTGTTTTTGCCAGGATGATCCTACACACTGTCAGCCATGGACTGGTCTCCCCAGTATCTGGGATTATTTTCAATTGCATATTTTTCTGTTTGTGTTCTGCATCGGCAGTGTATTTGAGTCCTTGATGTGCTAAAAAAAAAAAAAAATACGCGGCTTCCAATTAAATGCTTTCCGGTTCCAGTTGTATTTCATGGTGCATCAAAATCTGATGTTACTTTCTGTGTTCATAATTCCACCAATTTTGAGAAGCTGTCCAATATCACTGGCTGAAATGCAGCCAAAACCGTGACAGAGCCCCCACCATGTTTCAGAGATGGCTGAAGACATGCACGATGGCACCGCTCTCCTGGCCTGACGCTGACAAGGATTTTAGCCAAAATATGGATTCAGACCTCCATCAGACCTCTGCTGTCACTGACGTTCAGTCCAGTTCTTGTGTAATGTGGCATACCGCAGACTTTCCTCCCTGTTTCCCTCCCTTAAGTATGGCTTCCTGGCAGCCATCCTTCCACTGAGACAATTTCTGACGAGGCTTCAGTGAACAGCAGATGGATAAGCTATAGTTCCAGATGATCTCGCAGTTTAACACCGGCTCTTTGCTAAGTTGTTTATTATCTGTAGGCACATCACTAGTTCATCCCTTGTTAAGTGGCACACAAGTGACACACAAAAGTCATTCCCATGAAAATGATCAGGTGCAAGGACTGTGCTGAAAATGAGTGAAAAAGCAGCCAATGTCCAAACTTCAGAAAGCTGCAGAACTATTCATGAAGGCCTCTCTCGTTCCTTGCAAGCAAAACATGAAGAAATGAGCGGTGGGTCGAGACTTTTGCACAGTACTGCAGGTTAGAAAAACTAGCTGGAAATGTTTTATTTCATTAGCATCTGTGGATCGTATACCGTGAAACTGAAACAAGAATATATTTGTTTGTGTTGGCATCTTTCATTCACTTTTTGGCTCCTTCCTCCCCTTTCTTTTAGTTACTGACGCCATTTCTCCTTCACAAACTGCTCAAGAAACCAATGCCCACGTGCTGTTGCTGACTACTAACCAATCAGAGACTAACATGACTGTTCCTGGTGCTTCTTCTTGGGGTAACATGCACACAGCCGTGTCTGAGCCACTCCTCATCATTCCTGCTCAGTTTTTTATCGATCATCTTAGCTTTGTGTTTGCAGTGCAGGAACGTGGGGCTGTCAAACTTTGGGGTTTTCTTTTATTTTTTGCCTTCGTCTCATACTTTTTAAATTCTTCTGCTGTGATATTAACTGCTTCATCGGCCTGCCCTAGTCATAGTTATAGTCATATCTTTGGTTTATTTCCATATGGTTCAAATAAACTCTTATTGTTTTCTATTTTCCTTGCAATCAGTGTACAATCCCATAATACTCCCTGTGTTTTACGATGACTTTTCTGAATGTGTCATGTGCCAGTGGTTTATGTTTTGAAATGCATTTTTACCTTTATTTACTGTATGTAACCTGCTTTTTCACTATAATCTGTTTTGATCTGCCATGCTCTGGTGACAGTGGAGGAGACTCAAATTATGCTTCAGCAGACTGAGCCAGTGGTCTCGAGGTCCAGGTCTCTAGCTGTTTGGCCAGCTGGTTACCGTAGAAGACAGACTTTTGGATATACTGCTGCTAAATTCTCGGTTTCTCAAGCCCGTAGACATCCAGTCCCTTTAGTCCACAGAAGCAGACAGACTCGGTCTGCTTTCTTTCACAGCCCTCTTGGAGGAGCTTCTCTTCATAGATCGATTGTATCCAGTGTGTTGAGTCCTCCTGCTCAAACCGCCGGTCCCCAACATTCACCTTATCAGCCCAGATTATTAGCTCCGGTTCCTGCTTCCCCTGCTCCATCTGAATCCATTCATCCAAGGCCTCCAGCTTCCTTTCATAGACACCCACGGTATCAAAGATCCAAGATCTCCCTAGGGTATATTTCAACCCCTCTGAGGAAGAGGCCAAACCGAGGAAGACAGCCAGCTGCCACCAGAGCACCACCTGGGATGGAGGTTCACATCACAAAACCTGCTGTTCCACCAGCTGAGCTCAAATCCACAGCCGGGCCAGCAAGTGGATTCAGATACACAAACTCAATGCACATGCCCAAAACTGTTGATTTAAATGTTTCTCCTGCTGCATCGTGGCGTGCAACTTTTCACCAACCAGTCTCCAAAAACGAGGCCTCTACTACCACTCGGTCCCTTCCTGAATCCAAGGTTTCCAGTTCGTCTCAGGGGTCATCTCTGTGGCAGAATACAAGCGAGGCACCCCCTGCGGTTGGAGTAGCATCCCTAGCATCATCATCGTCATCATTTTTGTCATCGTTATCATCACTTAGCCATAGGAAGAACAAACCTGTAGCTTCATTGTGGTCGCCTCTCAGTATGAGTGGCGGTGAAAGCCAAACATCTGCTCTGGGTAACCGGACCGATCCCCAGAAGACACCAGAGAACGAGTATTCATCAGGGTCTGATTTGACTGAACTTGTGGGGGAAAGCAGCGTTTTCAGATTATATGAATTTGATGCCTTCTCTCTGGAAGAACCCACTACTAGAACTGCTGACACAAATGAGAAATCCTTCAATACCTCCGACCGTCACGGTGCTTCTCACCTTGTGATGCAACCGCCAACTGCTTCTGAGGCAGGAAGCAAACATGTTCTCACGCACACACGTTTCCACAATGACTCAGGAGGCCTGCTGAGCAGTTCAGCAGCAGACGCCAAGTTCTTTCAGAATCACTCACAAGACCGGTCGGTACCAGAAACATCCGTCAGCACTTTCATTCAGACTCTGACCGCAGCTCGGACCTACCATAAGCTTCCAAAGAACAGCGGTCCAAGTGGACAGAAACAAGAGGAAAGGCTGACTTTTCAAACACCATCTCTCCTTCCTTCCTCCTCTTCATCCCCGCTCTTCGTGCAGCCAACACCTTCTTTGCCGATGGTACAACTAAGCTGCCCTTCTATCCTTGCACAGGAGGTTTTCCCAGAACAAACCTTCTCCTCTTCAGTCTCACAGAACAAAGACAAGGCCCAGATATCTCCACTTTCTTTAAACGCTCTGGGCAGTGAAGCTGGACTTGCTGCAGTCAGTAGTGGGCTGATTAAATATTCATATACAAGTACAGACTTACATGCACAGATACATTCTGCCGTGCACACCATTCCCCATCGATTATCATCTCCCTCTTTTCAGAGGCCAAATCCTGGCTACTCCTCATCCAGCATCCTACCTCTTACTGCTCCTTTTTCTCCCTTTCAGTCACCATATACTACCATCCGCTCCCATGACTCCCCCATTCAAACCACCATACCCCTATACTCCTCAGTTACTCTCACCCCTCCCTCAGCCTCCGCTCCCCTTTGGCCCGCCGCTGTTCCTCTCCCACCCTCTGCTGCTCCTCGGTACCCCTCCCTCCTCCCGCCGTCCTCCTCTCAGCATGCAGAGCGAAGGCTTTCAGAAGCAGGCAGTGTTGCTGAGACTGCTCACATGTCAGAGTCAGACAGAGATGGAGGGAACTCTTCTGTGTTGTCATTTCTATCCTCGAATCTTCAGAAGGACGTTGACGCTGCAGCATTGCCGATGTCACTTTCTCACTTCTCTAAAGCCACAGCTCAGTCTCAGCTGCCTGCTCTTGATAGTGTACTGCACCTTGAACACCACTTGGCTTCTGCAGAAAAGTCCTCTAGTGGTAAATCTCAACCTATTGGACGCGAATTCCCCTCTTCTGTGTATAATCTATCCCTTCATAATCAATCAGATATGTTAATACATGCAGAAGATTTTATACATAACTCAGTTAGTCAGAATCTGCTATCCAGTTCTATGGTATTTGTACCAGATTTTGCCCCGACTCTATCACACTTAGAGGTGCCTGAAACCGAGCTAAATTTGCCAGTGGATTTGTGGCCATCCTCGGATGCAGCCAGTCTGTCAGTCAGTCACTTTTTGGTTCATTCTGATCAGAAGGATTTAAGCGAGATAGTTTCAGTGCATCTTTCTGACACTGGCTTTAACTCCTCGCCAACAGCTGGTATTTGGGGCTATGATCGGACCCTGGCTCTGCCCCAGGCAGATATGGAAGGAAAGCGAGAGCTACTCTCTTCCGCTGCCATTTCTTCATCATCTCCAGCTGTCTTCCTTTTAACTCGAAGCTCTGACGTCTTGTCACTTACTGCAAGAGAGGCAGTGGGGATGACGGGAGAGGAAACCTTTCTGACTCAGACATCTTTGTCTGGCTCACAGGATCGATACTCTTCCAGCTCGACCTTTAACGGAGATGCATGGCGGTTGCATCATGCAGTCTCCCATTTACACAACCAGGGAGACAGAAAGAAAGCTGCCGGTGCTCAAACTAACTCCAGGGGCTCTCACGCTCCTGCTGGTTCTGACAGTGCATTTAGTCTCCCCACTCCCCCTTTGTTGAACCCATCCCAGATGCCGGCACTCCACGACAGCTCGAGTGCACAGCTCAGCACGGCAACCCCCCAGCATGCTTCAGGAATTTATTTCACACACGAGTCGGGCCCGACGCAGGCTAACACTGAACACCTGATTTCAGTACACACACACTCTGTGACCCAGGCACACACTGGTGAACTTTGGAGCAGACGTGATGAGCTCAGCATGAGCCAGAGTCAGGGGGCTAACACTGAGCAGCTGCAGTCCTCAAACGTCACTTTGTTCATAGCCTCCACTCCCGCCCTTTTGCCCTCCATGTCACCTCCTCTTTCTCATATACCTCTTTCTCCATCTTATCACCTTTCTCACACCTATCCTTCTGTTCCTCCCCCTCTAACCATCTCCTTTCTTGATTTTTCATCCTTCTCGACCCCCTCCTCCTCCTTTCTCCTCCCCAGCAGGGTGACATGGCCAGCAGCATCTGCTGGCGGGATGAATGCAGAAATTGTGTCTCCGACTCTTAGATTCCTCCAGTCCGAAATAACGCAACCCTCCCCTAACAAATATTTACAGTCATTCCAAAGATCCACCACATATCCTGTTATCACAGACACCCCATCTCTTTCCTTTGACAAAGCTTCTACACTCCCTGAAGACCAACCCATCCAGTCACATCCTCTTGTTTCTCCTAACCTGGATGAGGTTTTTCCACAGTTTACAAACCGCTCACAAGCAGAAGATGCTTCGACATTTGTCAGCAGTTCAGCCTCCAATAGGCAAACTGCTAGCGTGCAGTTATCACATCTCTCTGCTCCCTTTAATCCTGCAGAAGTTGTTCCAAAGATACATTTTGCAGATGAATACGTCTCACCGCTGAGCGCCAACGATGCTGTAATTTTAAAAGCTGTGACAGGCCATCATCCTAATGAAGGTGCAGCTCCAGAATTTGCCCTGGGAGCTCAGTCGTCTCCTGTTGATATGCAGACTACTCCTTGTCCTATTTCTGAATCCTGTTATCAGCCTGCGTCTGCAATATCATCACAACCAAATGGTGCTCTGGTTGTTCCAACCCCCCTGCAGCCTTCTGGCCTTAATACCCCCTCTTCCACTGCTGCCTCCAGATCCCCCACTGGCTTCTCTATCGATTCCCCAAATCATGGCTTCATTTCTGGGCTTGATGAGCTCTCACCTCCTGGGAGTGACAACCATGCCACAAACACAGCAGGCTTAAAATATATCTCAAATGCACCCACTGTTGGAACGCTCAAAGGCTCTCCTTCAAGGCCAGCTGAAATGATAAACATCACGACACATAAAAATATTGCAGCGTTCATGGAAAATGGAAGTGCGGCTGCGTCTCAGGGCAGTGCGACGGGCGGCAGGCCGATGCCAGATGTGAATGCATCAGCTAAGTTAAATGTAACTATTTCAGAGCCGCGTCCAAGCGTGTCGAGTCACAGCAGGAATCAGAGCGCAGGAGCTTCAATGACCGGCCACACGAACCAAGAGCACAGCGGTGGCAAACACAAACATGTCGACTCTTCCCCAACAACACCTATGGCTGTCAATGGTCAGCATTTGATAACTGCAAAGATCTCCTCTCCTACACGTCCATTCAAAGCTCTCAGCGTCTCAGTGAACACCGGGGGCAGCAGTGGGCTCAAAAAGGCCACGGTGCGCCCCGGTCCTGGATCCCCAACAGCAGATCCAGTTGTCAATCCTGCCCTGCCATGCCAGTGCAAACGGCGCTTACATTTTACGTGTCTGTGCGGACTGTCATCGAGGAACAGTATGTCACGCAGAAACAACCAACTGTAGTTGTAGAAAATCCCCAAAGAATAGTCTTTGAAACTAGCATGAAGTTTAAAAAAATCTAGTATTGAGTCTTCAAGTCTGTTTGAAGGGCTAACCAAATATTTTAATCAGAACAATGAACATTTTGAATTGAGCAGCATGGACGCTTCATGTGGACAGCCCTCTCCATATTATTTAGTGTTTTTGTGGTATTTCAGCAAGACTGAGCCTAGCAAACAATGTCCTCACTAAACTGAGGTCACACTGACTCGGAGGTCATCACACAACTGCGGCCTGAGTCGGAGTCAGACGTGATTTGACACTAAAGAAATCGATTGGAAGTGAATTGATCTCAGCAGCCAGTATCACCATCGGCCTGGCTGATAGAAGGCCATAATCCTGAAGGAGAGAGCCAGCAATGATCAGAATCAGTAATTACAGAAGGCTGTGTAACAAGGCTTCAAGACTCAATACTTGATTAATGACTCTTCCAGGTGGTTGGCTTTACAGCAGATGAATAGTTTAGTGCAATAGTTCTTTTTGCCGAACCATAGATGTCGATGTGTGATTGACTGGGATCCCTGTGGAGACTGGTTAACATGGAGTTTGGTCGACCAGTCAAATGTTGCTATTTAGCCTGGTACTTGTAGTTCAAAAAGGGATTATAGTGATCTACCTCACTGTCTGTCTGCTCTGTTTTATCTAACCCTGTCTTATCCACCTTTTGTTTTTACAATTTTCCCTCATTTCACGTTTTTCAGTCCTTCCGGCTTCTTGGTGTGGAGATGTTCTGCTCCGTTGCTTCTCATCATCTGCATGTGTCATTCCACTATGAAATCCAGTTCAGATATTTGCAATCACCCTAAAAATATATGTATAATCAAAAGAAGTGCAACTTGTAGCATCTCCCTCCAGCACTGATGGAGTAGGGGGTCTTCTTTCTGTTCAGTAGCATCTACTAACAATTATAGATGTTAGAGAGCCCTCTAGCGGCCAGTGTGCAGCATAGCAGGCGACCGGAGCTGGTTTGGATTATCATTAAAGACCCTCTGTGCCTGCTGTCAGGTCAGTGACGGGCCGTGTGTGGCTCATTTTAGAGTAAAAAAATGCTTCCACTAAAGGACAAATTCAACATACGAGTTTTGTGCAGAAATTATTATTATTACTACTGCAGGTTAAAGATTGAATTGTTGGTACCCCTCGGTTAATGAAAGAAAAACCCACAATGGTAACAGAAATAACTTTAATCTAACAAAAGTAATAATAAATAAAAATTCTATGAAAATGAACAAATGAAAGTCTGCTATTGCTTTTCAACCATGCTTCAACAGAATTATTTAAAAAAATAAACTCCTGAAACAGGCCTGGACAGAA
>VUQK01023834.1:0-12010 GCA_015106715.1 Bujurquina vittata | reverse complement strand
TATATATATATATATATATATATATATATGTATATATGTATATATATATGTATATATACATATATATATGTATATATATATATATATATATATATATATATATATATATATATATATATATATATATATATATATATATATATATATATATATATATGTGTAGGTGCCAGCCTGCTCAACCAAAATATTCACAGTAAGGTCTTCTCCCAGTTTGCTCAGCTTCAGCAATGATCGCGCAGGCAAAGCTGATTTATCATGACTGTTCTGTCTGTAAGAACATTCAATCATCCTTATGAAGCTCATCTGGAGCTGCTCCACACTCACGGAGTAACCTTTAAATCATGATAGGCCTGGTCTTCCCCTGCCTGTAAGCTCTGGTCTGGCTGAACCATCTGCCTCAGCTGTAGGAACCTGAGCCTAATCCTGTACATAGAAAGACTCCCTGCTGTACACACAGACATTAAACTCTTATAAAATATATAAACAGCAGGAGATCTGACTCTGGTAAACCCACTGAGACCCACTCATCAGGTGAAATGCAGACTAGAGCTGACATCGTTGGTTGATTAATTCATTTCCGGATGGATAAAGGCGTGCTTTACAGATTATGTTTATAATAATTTAAAATGTGAAGATCTGCTTCTGTCTTACTTTTAAGTATTGGTTTGGGTCATTTTCCTCTTTGTCCCATGTTCAATAGACCAAAAAATATTGGATTACAGTAATTTAGAAAATGACCAGCAGATTAATTAAGAACACAAATCATTTTAGTAGTAGCCCTAATTGAAGTACATAATTGAGCCCAGTGATTGGCCCACAGTGGTAATGATCAACTATTAAAAATGCTTCCATTATTAAAAGCTAAAGAGGCCTTTTTTTACATAAGTAAATAAGGCTGCAGGGGAAATCCTGTCTTTCATTTGACCTCTTAGAGGGGTGTGCCATCGATGGTGATGATGATGATGATGATGATAATGACTGTCAATGTAAAAATATACCTGAACCACAGCAGCTTTTAAAAATCTTTTTAATCCATAAACTTTCCTAGATTTGCAACTCCACAGGCTTTTAGTACCTCTTACTGGCCAAATCCTTTTTTTTTATCACTGTCTGAAGATTTTGGTGATTTTAAGTCCTTTCTCCAAACACAGATCAGGCTTCTCAAATGTGAAAATTGATCATGTTGGACAAAACAAGCTGATTTAAGACGTCACCTTAGGCTTTTTTCTTTAGATCGGTTAGTTGGGCAGTCAGTTAAACTTATGGATGTTTTTCTAACCGCCTAAGTTCAATTCATGTTTTTGCTTCTTTTCTAACACTAATAAATTGTATTATTGACAACTGTGACAGAAATCCTGATAGCCTAAATAATAGTTATCTGCATTCAATACATACAGTAATTATGCCTCCTCAAGATTCAGCTTGTGAATACAGCCACACTGAGCAACCCTCCCTTGATTGACACTTACATATTTATGACTCAGTTTTCCTGTCATGGCTCGTTGTTTCCTCAGCAGTGGCCTCTGTGGCCCTAATCTACACAGCTTGTTTACCCTCCATTGTGCATTCGGATGATTACTGTTCAGACCTCTACCTCTTTCCTCAGTGAAGAGCTGATCTAAGAATAGCACATGTCGCTGCTGGCTTCTTATCTCTGACAGCAGAGCGGGGAATGTCTCTCTCTGCTGCAGACAGCGCAGCAGCACTTCCTCCTCTTAACTACCCAAAACAACATCTCTGATGTCTTAAAATGAGTCTTTATCATAGGAGCCTAGTGTTTCTCAGAAGTCTCTGCTTGGTGTGATCATTACTTCTGTTGCTGCTCTACAGAGAAGCGCTCTTTAATGTGTTTAACATCAAAGTGTTGCTCAAGAGCAGTTTGTCGAAATAGCAGAAGTCCACGTCTGAATTTAATCTGCAGCTTTAAATAATTCAAAGCCCATGCAAAACTTAAACAAGTGTAAAAGCTTTTTTTTTTAAAAAAAAAAAGAATGCAAATTCATAGATGTGGGGATTTTTACACAAGGAAAACCTCCAATAACATTATTTTTAAGTACTCCTAAATCTCACAGAATATAGGGTCATTTTTCTAACTATATATAGGTCATTTACCTATATATAGGTCATTTTTGCTACATGCAGCATTTTTTAGCACTTTATTGCTCACGTGTCTGATTGTATACATCGGGTTTTTCGGGGGGGGTCTCACTGATGTAGATATTTAATATAAAAACTGTGATTAAAAGTGCTACATTTGTAACAAAAAAAGTCACTAGTGTGAAATGTGTCACTTTTAATAATGAACCTGAAGCAGGTACATTCCATGTTTTCCTCAGCAGCTGGTGGAGACCAAAGACGGTGCTAAGGGAGAAGAAATACTGAAGTCAGACACACTTGAACAACAGGAACACTTGAATATTATTTTGCCAGAATTTCATCATATGACCAGGAAACATGACGATGTGCCATTGTTGCTTACAGTCTTTTTCTTGAACCCCCAAGTGGTCAAAATATCAGCTGAAGCCACTTTAAGTTAAAACTATTTGTTCCAAACTCGATCTACTACTTTCACTTTCAGACACCAAAACATAAACTTAGCAAATATTTTATTAGAAATGCCTTATCTACGCTGTGTGGGCCCTAATCTCAAGATAATCTTAAAATGGCATCAATTCTTGGTGTCATCGGTTCCACAAAATGTTGTAAACAATGGTGCGAGACATGATACATGAGACATGTTGCATAAGTTCTGCAGTCTTGTCAGCTAAACATTCAAACTGCCAATATCCTGTTCTACCTCATCTTTAAGGTGTTGTGCAGGCCATTAAAGCCCACTAAACTTATCATAACATTCATAATGAAACCAAATCGCTTTTGCTTTGTGACGTGCTGGATGCAGCCGTAAGAACATGCTGAACTGTGGCTATAAAGGGGTGCACATGTCCAGTAATAACACTGAAATAGGCTGTTGCATTACAACAATGGCTGAGTCATATTAAAAGGCCCAAAGTGTGTCAAGATGACACCCCCCACGTCATCATTATTCAGCTGACAATTTCAGCTTCCCTCTCAGGATCGGACTTGCAGTTAAAGAGTGGTTATCTAAGTGACTGTAACCTTTCTCTCAGCTCCAACCAGCGTGACCATTTTGACATTTCCATCTACAGTGCTGCTGCACACAGGATGTTTTGGGGTTTTTTTTTATTGTTGCTATTTTTCAGCATCCTGAGTAAATTCTAGAGACATCTGTTGTGAAAATCCCAAGAGATTGTCAGTTTTAAAAATACTTGAACCAGGCGCTGTGATCACATTTTTCACAATTCTGTTGTTTAATACGAACAGCTGCACGATTTTGCATCCCTGATGGTCGAACAGTTGTACGATTTTACAGGTGTTCCTAGTAAACTGAGTGGATGTATGCGGTAACAACATGCTGAGCTCTGCAGAGATGGATCGTGAGACTGATCTTCACCCTTGAATGGCATCATTCATTTTAACTAAGTCACTGACGTGTTCACTAAGCGCATCTGTTCAGTGTAAGTCATGCTGATAAACGGTGTGTCCCTGAGCCCCCCTGTGGCTTAAATCCTTGTGACTTGCTGTTTATTGGCTGTGCATCAGTGCTGCTTGACAAGGACAGCACTGAACCTCTGGCGCTTTGCCCTCGCTCTGCACATCGGTGTTTTTAGAATCGCATTTGCAAATAACGGACTCTGGCCTGTCATTGAGGCCTCATTTGACACAGATGATAAATAGCCAAATGAGGCTGATTTGCAAATTACCCCAGGCTGTTTGGGCTTCTGCAGCTGCTCATAATTCAGTGCCCCAAGCATGGAATTAATGCTCAAAAAATTCATTAATAAGTTATATGAATTTTTAAACTATACATACTATTAATAGTAATAAACTTTATATCTTAGTTATAAAATTTTAGTTCTGAATAGTTTCATTTTCTGTAAAGTAAAATGCAAAATGTAGAAAACTGGCCAGTTAAACATGATCACAGCTCATTTGTCTTAAGCTGGTCCAGGCTTCTAAATGAAGTAGTGAATTACCTTTACTACACCACATTCATACATTAGACTAGTGGGCTGATAATGAATCAGTTACCAGTACAATATATCTCAACACCTATCAGATGAACACGCATTCATCTCCTGTTTCAGGTGTCTTGAGGCCTTCTGCATCTACGGCAGTGTGGGCCGTGTGGAGGAGCCTTATGTCAGCATCACTAGAAAGAAGCAGATGCCCCGCAGGGGTCAGGCTGAGGAGGTGGAGCGGCAGGTCGGGCAGGCAGAGGGGAAACTGTTCACGCACCGAGCGGCCTTCGCCCGCACCTCTGTCATTCAGGCCTTTCTGGGATCGGCCCCCCAGCTCACCCTGCAGCTCTACATCTGCGTCCTGCAACAGGGGGTGTCCATCGGAAGAGGTGAGGGGAGAAGATGTGCTGTAAACGTGTGTGTGTGTGTGTGGGGGGGGGGGACTGGACAATTTTATGGATCGTCCATCCATCCAGCTCCGCTAAGAGTCTGTCAAAGGTCCTCTGCAATGTGGGCTGATCAGCTAAGTGCCATATTGGAAATAAGTGAATGGATGTTTTCATGAGTCAAAGTGGTGTTATGTAACTGCCTCTCTGATACTGAGAATGGAAAATGGTGATTTTGGTTTGCCAACTGTGTGTGTGTGTGTGTGTGTGTGTGTGTGTGTGTTGGGGGTAGGGGGTTAAGCAGGTCTATTCCTGAGAGGAATTTACGGTTCAAACAGTCCAAATAGGACATCTGGTCTTGAAATTAGGTCAGAATGAAATATTTTATAAATATCCAATTCTTTCTTTGTCTGACACCCTGAACGTGACAGTTTTAAATGATAGGATATCTTTCTCTCCTGTCTTAACACAATGGTAAAATTATGCTGTATGCAATTAAACTATGATGTGTTTATCCTCCTTTTACATTATGAGTTTCTAAATAGAGAAATAACCTAACACTTTAAGTTTAAAAGAGGGTTAGAATAAAGAAGACCTAAAAATTCAGTTAAAAAACTAAACAATGACCTGTTGCCTGGCGGACAGATTAGTGTGAACCTGCCCTTTAAGCAATGACATCCTTATTGATTAATGGTGTTCACTCGAGCAATCTCGCCACCAGAAACTGGATGACAAAGGATCCATTATATATAACGATTACTAATCAATACTTCAAGGTCTATTTTTTGCTGATGATAACATTTTAAATGGCCTGAGCTCTGCTCCAGGCCGACTCACCTTCAGTCTGCTTTGGATTTGTTCCAATAAACAATCCGTGATCATAGACTACTTTTACTTACATAACAGGCCAAGTATTTGGTATTATCACCCACATCTTTCTGTGTCGCTGTGTATTCTGTATTAAGCTAATTATTACCGTTCTTGAGTATAGTAGTTTTGACAGCATTTAAGCTTTGCATTCCACAGCTGACTAAAACGTGAAATGACTGTGCAGTGACCCATCATGTTTGTCCTTGATGAATGAGGCATTCTGCCTTAGTGACCCAACATCACTACGGTGTTTACGCTGTGTGACAAGTTTCATAGTCATTGTTCTCTATATGAGAAGGTTGGATGGACTTCCCTACAGCCATGAAGAAAAGGCCATCTCAGGTTATGTCATGCTTATTTATACACTCACCAGCTACTATATTAGGTACACCTTGCTGGTATCAGGTTGGACCCCCTTTTGCCTTTAAAAGTGCTTTAATTCTTCATGCCGTAGATTCGACAACATTCTGTAAAAATGTCTTAGAAATTTTGGTCCATATTGACCTGATAGCATCACACAGTTACTGCACATTTGTTGGTACACTGTGGCCATAAAGGGATGGACATGGTCAGTAAAAATACTCAGGTCAACGGTGGTGTTTAAACAATGCTCAGTGGTTACTAAGGGGCCAAAGTTTACTAAGAAAATATCCCCACACCATCAAATCACCACCAGCCTGAACAGCTGATGGATTTTTGAGACTCATCAGATCAGACAGCATTTTTACAATCTTCTACTGCCCAATTTTGGTGATCCAGTTTCCTGTTCTTAGCTGACAACAGTGGCACTGACAGTGTGGTCTTCTTCTCCTGCTCTAGTCCATCTGCTTCAAGGTTCACTGTATTCTCCATCAATAAATGCTCTTCTGCATAACTTTGCTGTAATAAGTTGTTATATGAGTTACTACTGCCTTCTTCTGCTCTTGCAGAAGTCGGGTCATTCTCTCATTTGACCTCTGGCATCAACGGGGCATTTTGACCCAGAGAACTGCAGCTCACTGGATATTTTCTCTTGTTCGGACCATCCTCTGTAAACCTAGAGATGGTTGTGTTGGTAAATCACAGCAGATCAGCAGTTTCTGAAATACTCACACCAAAGTCACCTTTCTTACACTGAGTCACTTCCATGTGACTGGCTGATTAGATGTTTATACAGTATTAATGAGCAGTTGAACTGGTGTGCCTAACAAAGTAGCTGGTGAGTATATGTTACGCTGATATTCTCTTTTCCCCCAGTAGAGTGTAGTCCAGGGGTATTTCAACTCCAGGCCTCGAGGGCCGGTCTCCTGCAGGTTCGAGATGTCCCTCTGATCCAACACACCTGAATCAAATGGCTGAATGACCTCCTCAGTATGCAGTCAAGTTCTCCAGAATCCTGCTAATGATTTCTACATTTGACTCAGGTGTGTCGAAGCAGAGACACATCTAAAACCTGCAGGACACCGGCCCTCGAGGCCTGGAGTTGAATACCCCTGGAGTAGTCTATCTACCTCACATATCTTCTCTCAGATAAATCTGGTAATTCAGTGGCTCATGTACTCACTCACCTTGGTAGAACAGTTTTTCAGGTGCCAAGCAGCTTTCATATGGAATGAAGTGCAAAGTATCTCCAAACTAGAGACGTACATTCAAAGATTTATAAGCAGATTTGTTTATTTTGGTTTTTGTGACTTCTTTTATTTTTAAATATCACTCTGTCTCTCTCTCTCCATGCCAGGCACATTAATGGTGATCTCCCTCCTGTCTATTGTGTATGGAGCACTGCGCTGCAACATCTTGGCCATTAAGATCAAATATGATGACTATGAAGTGGACGTCCGGCCTATGGCTTATGTTTGCATTTTCCTGTGGAGAAGCTTTGAGATTGCTACTCGCGTGGTGGTTCTGGTCCTGTTCAGCTCTGTGCTTCAGCTTTGGGTCCTGCCGGTGGTTCTGCTGAACTTCCTCGTTTTCTTCCTCTACCCCTGGATCCTTTTCTGGCAGAGCCACTCCCCTTTCCCCGAGAATATAGAAAAAACTCTGACCAGGGTGGGAACCACCATCGTGCTTTGCATGCTCACCTTCCTGTACGCTGGCATCAATATGTTCTGCTGGTCCGCCGTTCAGGTGAAACTCAGTGACCCAGACCTCATCAATAAGTCCCAGAACTGGTATCGCATGGCCGTGTACTACATGTTGCGTTTTGTGGAAAATGCCTCACTGCTCTTGCTGTGGTACATCTATAAAACTGACATCTACAAGTTCATCTGTGCCCCGCTGCTGGTGCTGCAGCTACTGGTAGCCTACACCATCGCCATCTTCTTCATGCTGGTCTTCTACCAATTCTGCCACCCGTGTCGGAGGCTCTTCTCCTCCAGCATGACCCAGGGTCTTTGGGATTGCTCCTCTCTTCTCTGCCTGATGTGCAACTCTGCCTCTTCACAGAATCGACCCATAGGAAAGGAGCCCCCAGACCTGTCTGCGCAAAAAGAGCCAGCCAGCCAGCAGCGCCATGACACAGTCAGTGACACCACAGACGACATGCCTAATGACACAACATATGACATGGTCAATGACACCACCTTCGACACGCCTAACGAAATGGACAACAATGTAGGAGGTGGAATAAATGGCGATGTCAGCCACGGTGCACCCTGCACCGCTTAAAGCATCACAGTTGTTCTGACGTGCCATTCAGAGGACATTATCTAACCTTCTTTAGCCTTTTAAGTGCCACGTGGATCCCTCTTTGAGCTCATGCATCCATCTCAATTCAACATGAAGCAAATGTGTCCTTAATGTGAGAGCTGTCCCTGTTGCAAACATGCAGCCTTTCTTATCAGACTATGTGCTAACAATTCCTCCTGCAGCCTTTAAAACCAAGAAAAACCCACAGGCACCATCACCTTACTTTCTTCTTTAGACTGTCCACTTATATGCTGCATTACTGATCACAAGGAGCCATGCATTTGAAGTGATTGTATTTAATGTCTGTTTGGCATGGAGGCGTGCATGTGTGAAGCCTCAGATGAGGTGTAGCTGTTATTCTGCAGAGGAGGAGGAGGCGGAGAAGGGGGAGAGCTAGTTTTATGGCTGCAGTCATGCTTTTGTACTCCTTGATAAGAGCTTTACGATTAATACGCGCTGCTTCCGTGATGTGCTTGTGTTTGATGATGAGATGTTAATCTCCACACATTGTAAAAGAGCCTGGTTCCATCATCAAACATGTTACTGTAAAGCACGGACGTTCCTAATGCTTTTTTTTTTTGCACGTTTACAAAAAAAGGACTTTGGCAGTTTTGGTTCAGCTGTCGAGCAGCAAGAGCAGCTGCAGCGATGTGATATGCTTTGTTTGGATGTATTTGTGTTTTTGTTTTGTTTTTCTTATTTAAGCCTATTACATCTGTCAGCTCCGTGTCTGTCTCATTAGTTGGAATATTTACACAGAGTGCACACAAAACATTTATTGTATCTAAGTGAAAAAAAAGAGTCCGTGTTTGGAACTCTTAGAATATTTATTCTCATTTTCAACCTTTAATGTACTATTGCACATATGTATAAGAGAGAGAGAATGTCAGTGTGGTTGTGTTTTGCACTAACTCCTTTTTGCAATGTGACTGCAGAGAGATGACGACCTCGGGAATAACATGAATGCTCCTTGTCTTTGTACAAATTAGAAAAGCACCATTTAAGCCAAAAAGAATAAGACTTAATATACACATCAAACATATAGAGACACAAGAAGAGGCATTGGAAAGATTAAGTCCTACTTAAAAAAGAAAGAAATTAAATTTATATTTATATGTGAATACTGTCTTGCATTATTTTTGACTCTATGCTAATCTGTGCTGACCTCTAGTGGTTGATCAATGAAACTGCAAACTAGTAACAAATCATTTATGTCTGCAGCCTAGCAAATCCTAGGCTGCAGATGAATAGTCAATTTTGCTTCATTTTGAATAATTGAAGTGACCTGGAAGTGATCTGTGTGACTTAACGCAGAGGAAAGGTGCTTCAATGCATCCTTAATTACCTACTTTAGCAAAGGATACACTGGAGCACCCTTTATGAAAGTAAAGGCCTTTTTTTCAGTGGGGTGGCAGGGGGGCACAGACAGGAAATCATAATATTTAACTGGAAATAAAAAGAAAATTGACATTTAAATACTGGGCATAATTTCCAGGCTTGTGTGCAGCTCAGCGCCCTCAAATTACATGTTGAAAAATGTTTTGTAAAGTGGCAAAACAAGTCATTAGACTCTAATGAAGTAAAACTCATTCTGCTTAAGTAATAATACAATAGATCTCTAAAGTAAAAGAAATCATTATGCTGCCAATGCAGTAAAAACATACTTGGATAGCACTGGAAAACACACACTGGAGCATTGTCAGTCATGGACTGGCCTCCCCAGAGCCCAGACCTCAACAATATTGAATTAGTGTGGGATCATCGTGATAAAAGACAGCCAACATCCAAAGAAGAGCTTTGAATGTCCTTCAAGGAGCCCGGTGAACTATTCCTGAAGACTACTTAAAGAAACTGCAATAAAGCTGCTTCAGAGAGTTCAGGCTGTGATGAAGAATAAAGGAGTTCATACCAAATATTAACGTTCAAGCTTTTTAGTTATTGAACAAACTGTGTTTGCTACTATATTCCATGTATCTTTGCACACATTTTAGTGTATCACTGAACTTCTCATTTTCCTATATGAAGAAATGAGCATAACTCAAGACTTTTTCAGTTTAGAATATAGTAGAAATAGAAAGTAACATACCACAGAAATGCTTGAGTAGTTGAGAAGCCAAGCCAACGTTATTTATAAAGCACTGAGCATAGAAATAATTTTAAAATGGAAAGCAATTTTGTGCTTTATGAGAATGGAAGTCTTTAGCTGTCCAGCTCCCTGCCGGACAGCGGAGCAGGGAAAGATCTGAAATCATTTAGACCAGTGGTTCCCAAAGTCAAGGGTGCTGCAGCACCCTTAAAAACCAGAACATCCCATGGGGCCCCCCTCTAGCTGACACTGGGACACAAACTTCAATACATTAAATTTAGGTCACAGTAATGAGCAATATCACTAACTAAACTCCTATTACAGTTTTCATTCACTTTTTATATAAATATGTACTGTAACTACACCTACTTGTGAGTAATTTTAAACTGAATTTCCAGATTTAGACTAACACAAAATGTTCTGTGATCCAGGTATGACCTGAAGCACTCCACAGCAATGCTACAAATGCCTACACAATGCTCTAAGCAAGATATAAAAACTTTATGACTTCCACTCCCATTTTTGCATAGTACATTCTCGTTACATTTTTTTTACTAATGTCAGGAAAAAGTAATAAGAAAAATACTTTGATTTTTTTTGAGTATACAACCCAAACTCCAGCCCCTTTAGCAATACACAATCACAAAACAACAGACTGAGGAACACATTTAATGACTTCACTGGACAGAATTCAACAAAAACAGCCTTAATTAATTCAACAATTATACAGAAGAGCTGCAGTCTTTGCACAGATAAAGAAATTATTCCTGGTTACTGGGACTGACCAATAAATGCATCACACAAATACACACAGTCCTGTCTAAACACATTAATAAAGTGATTAAAATATCAATTTAGACTAGTAGAAACACAAAGACTGTAGTGGCACTACTTAGTTAAACACAGCTTTTCTAATGTACAAAATGTCTTATAGCCACAGCTCTGAGTCTGTTTAGGATGCTAACATTTGCTAATTAGCAGCACAAAGCAGAGCTGAGACTGAAGGAATGTCATCAATTAAAACATTAGACAAGCTAACATTAACATTGTTTTTCCTGAGGGGTGCATGAACATCAGCACTAAATTTAACAGGAAACCACCCAATGACATATAAACTTCCTGCTGAACACACAACCTGACACTTCCATCAGGTTGTGAGTGCAGCCGACACCAATTTTACACATCAGGGGAAAAAAAATAAAATCCAGTCAACATGTGGTACTTGTGGGCCAAAGGAAATACCTGAGGTTTTTTAAACAGGGTACTCCAAGAGGTGACTATGACTCCAGTCCATACCAAACACTTTGTCACTGTCAAACCCACACATATCCACAGGCAGCAGACTCACAAACGAAAACTGTGGTTCCTGCCTGCAGGGGGAAATAGATACTTGTAGGTTGGCGTCTACTGGAGGGTATAATCAGAGGATCTTCACTGTCATTTCAAGCACAGCTTGAGGCGTGACAGTGTTCGAAGACAGAGAGGTGGGTGCAAGGATGCTCAGCTATCACAGCGCCACAGCTACAGCAAACACACTGACCACGCAGTACATGGTGCGGTTCTCCCATCTGACGGTACAGCTGCCTGAAAAACCACAGACAAGCAGGAGAAATTACTGCAAATCACACATGAAATGCATAATGTTTTTATGGTGATTTTTATGGTATGTGGGAAAGTTATTCCATAGGTCATGAGGACTGACCAACAACTACTGCAGGACCGTAGCCAGGCATCGATATAACACGGGTCCAAATCTGAGTTGCATGATGCTGGGTGAGATGTGTACGATAGTTAACTTAGTGTAGTCGTATTTAGTATATTAGATTTGATTCAGCTTTATCATTGTACACAAGTATACAATGAAAAGTACAAAAACAAGCATGCAGGTTTGTGCAGGTCTGACCATTTGCTTATATTGTTATTTAAAAAAAAACAAACAAAACTTTATATATATATATATA
>VUQK01023833.1:0-10410 GCA_015106715.1 Bujurquina vittata | reverse complement strand
ACACACTCACACACACAATTGAGAACTCGTGTGTTTTCAAAGCATTCCTTCAATTTTAAAAAAAATTCTTTTCAAAATTTTTAATAATTGGTTATGAATGTTCTACAATATCTCTTAACTTCACAAGGCCAAGGACTATCAACTTTTCGCTCGTGGTCATCATTGACTGCAACTGGTAGCTTCTGTTTGGCTCTGCTAAAAGTATTTGTTACTCATTGAAGTGACCAATATCCAAAATAATAGGAAATTCCAAAGAAAATTGTAGATTTACGCAAGCTGGGAGAACGATGAAAAGCTGCTGCAGGGAAGGGACCCAAATCTGTGCAGACCACGATTTTCAACCCCCATCACAAACATCCTTCTCCATGTCCAGGATGTGAAAATATAACTCTTGTCTGTTGACCTCTTAGAGAGAATAATGGATAAAAAATATTTTGAGAATGTTAGCATCAAAATAATCCTTTATAATAGTTTTTGTATTTTTCTTGGCATTAAAATCAGGGATTGTTGGTTTTCCCATTTTGCTGCTTCTTACTTGCTGACGAACATCATTTGCATTACAGTGACACTTTGATCACCTCTTAACCGCTCAGTGTGAAACGAAAACCTGCCTCTTACCCGCAAACAAGAAAAAAAATGATGTCTGCTAAACCTTTCCACTTGCAAGAGATTGTTTACAACTGATATCTGTTTTATGCATTTTCTATATTATTTCTTTGCGATTATGTAGTCAATACGACATCAGCTTATACGGTATCATCATACTAGTTTTAATAATAATGCATGGACTGCATGATTTAAAATACAATAAACCACCTGCTGCAAACCGCTTCGTGTTATCTTTTGAAATCTCAGTAATTTTAAGGGCAAAAAAAACCATTACCTTTGCAGTTAAGAGAGCCCAGACTATCATTAGCATTACAGCAGATTATTTTGTTGCACATTAGGCAATCATTCAAACAGCTCTCCCACCCCCACAGAAGGGCAATGACTTCCAAACCCTACCCAAATATCACTCTGTGCTCTGTGTGATTTTAACACAGTACTTGCTCCTCTTTCAAGGAACCTTTGACAGAAAGTATTTACAGAACACTGTAATAAAAACAGCCTTCCTGGTATGCACAATGAAACATCTGAAAAACAAGAGAGAAAAACTCCTTGGGTCTCCAAAATGGTGGAAACTGAGCAACAAAGAGAACAGAATAGAAGAACACAGGAAGAGGCAACCAGCAAGATCCACAGAGAATGAGAGATGGAACAGAAAACTGGGAAACTGTGACCCAGGGTCTGAGGGACCATTAGGTGGGAATATCAGGAAAAATAAAGAGAACAGCAAAGAGAATGGTAGACTTCGATAACACAGAACAGTGTACAAAAAAGCAGACAAGAGCCATGGGCTCGGTTGGATGAAGACTTGGACTCCATTGAGGGACATCGAAGAGTACTGAGAATGGCCAAGAGGAGAGACAAGAACTTGGAAGATATCTACCAACCGAAGCTGATCAAAGATAAATATGGGGTGGTTCTTCTTGAAAATGAAGATCTTGAAGAGGTGGAAAGACAACTTCCAAAAACTAATGAAGAAAATCCAAGAGAAGTAAGACAACAGTGACCTGATGAAGTTCACAAACACTTTGAAACCATCGCATACAGAGAAATGGAGCGAGCACTAAAGAAAATGAAGAACGGCAAGGTACAGTAGTTGGACCAGACGATATATCAGCTGAAGTCTGGAAATGCATGGGGACACTAGGCCTGAACTATCTGAAAGAGGCCTTGAACAGGATTGTGGAGGAAGAGAAGATCCTAAAAAAGTGGCAGAAGAGCACGTTAGTGGCCAGATACATATACTTTACAATATAAAATGCCTTGAGGTGACTATTTGTTGTTATTTAGTACTATATAAATAAAATTGATCTGAACCGAATTTCGGGAGCAGCTTTTACTGTATGAGGGAACTCCAGTTGGAACTTTTAGTGACATTTAGGAGAAATAAATCACTTTTTTATGAATACAGCTTCTGAGCTTGACGTGGATCTCACAGCAGCGTGTCTGAATCTGTAATGATCCTCTCCATCAACACAAACCTTTCCACTATTTAAAGAGTTTTCAGTACTTAGTTGCTTGTATCTTTTTGGACTCAGCCTCACTGAATGAATTTAATTGCAGTCCATTACTTCAGTGCTGTAGTACTGAATTAATAAAACATTCATCTGAAAGGGCCTTTTCTCTTCCGCAGAAGTTTCATGTCACCTTGTTAAGTTCAGACGTGGCACTTCGAGTCCTTGGCTAGTCTTCCGTGCTGCACAAGCAGCCTCACTGTTTGATACTACGAGGCTCTTCACAGTCTGTTCCCACTAGTACTCAGTTTCCCAGCTTAAATCCAGCATTTGAAGCTCCTCTGAGCTCCCAGCTGGGACACACTGGCTCTCTTTTCTCTCAGTCTTAAAAGACAAAACATCCAGCACATTGTTAAACAGTGTTGTGACATTATGATATCCAGCGAAGAGAGAAATTCAGTGGAGCTGTGTGGCTTTTTTAGCAAATAGGCGGCTACAGAAGATTAGATTTTAGAACACATCGCCACCACTGACCCGCCTTCCTTTCTGTCTGTGTGTCTGTCTCTGCAGGGTTTTTTCCGCCGGAGCATCCAGAAAAACATGGTGTACACGTGTCACCGGGACAAGAACTGCATTATCAACAAGGTGACCCGGAATCGCTGTCAGTATTGCCGCCTGCAGAAGTGCTTTGGAGTGGGAATGTCCAAAGAGTGTGAGTTTCAGACACTAAGTACTGTTGTGATTAAATATTGCCATTGCCAAGGATTTCCAATGGTCTGTTTTCCAAATAACAGTAAAAATAAGGGCTATTAAAACATTTAATTTGTTTAATTACATAATTTGCATTTGTTTACATAGAGGAGAAACCTATATTTGTGTTAGTATGTATAAAATGTCCACAACAAGAAACAGACTGTCAGACACAAATTTGGTTTTGTAATTTAACTTAACAGATTTAGTGCTGTGTAAATGAGCATGAGCTAAATTTAGTCCTTTTCTTAGCGTGTGATTGTGATTCTTTTGAAAATAACTCATGAATTAAGAAGTGTCGCTCATCTGTCCAGTATAGTCACTTTTGGCTCCAAAAAATTAACTAAATGGCCAAAATGATCAAATTCGAGGACTCTTAACATTATTCCACCAAGCAAGAACTTCAGGAGTCAGTGTTCTGTCAAAAACTAAGTATACACCTTCCCCTTCTGGAGGAATTACGAGGGTAAGTAGGAAGCAAGTCCCGCTAATCAAATTCACTTGATTAATTTATCATCAGAAAGTTTGACCATCTATTTAAAAGCAGAGGTTTTGGCAGGTTGCTTGTCTGGAACATTCAGGTGCTTGTTGACTCATTGCCATAATCTTCCCAGGAGTGGAAGTCCCAGCAAATTCACCCCAAGTTCACCCATTCAATGCTCAGAGACATTGTAGACAAGAAAAGAATCAAGGTGTTGCAACCTTAAGAGAACTGTGCTTGAACGAATGCCTGCAAACCTCAATGAACTGAACCAGCATTGTAAAGAAAAGTGGACCAAAACCGCTTTATAACTATGTAAGTGATTGATAAAGTCATACAGAAAACATTTACTCCAAGTTATTTACAGCTAAAGGTAGTTCTTTGGAATTTTGATCACATGGTCTTACTTTCTCTACGTTTGTATGACATCAGAATAAGTCAGTATCAAGTCAGACAGAAATCCATCATCGCTTCTGTGCAGGTCTGGCTCAGCCTCGACTCAACCAGGACTGTTTTAGTAAAGATTTAAATGTATCTATATAACACTTTTCACAGATAAAAATCACAAAGTGCTTCACAAAAAAAACCACAAGAAATAAAAGTATAGCATAACAATGCAAAACATAAAAAAATACTTGATAAAACACCAAGTGGAGTCTTTACAGCTGAGAAAATTCCACAACCTTGGTGCCACAGCCTGGAAAGCCCAATTCCCATGAGCTTTGAATTGAATGTGCGAGGCCAGCAGCAACCTGAGCCTGGAAGAAAAATGCGGTTTCAGCAAGTCAGAGATATTCTGGGGAGTTGATCATGTAGGACCCTAAAAGTTCAAACGAAAATGTTAATAAGAATTCTAAAATTTACTGGCAGCCATTGATGAGAAGCCCAAAGGGGAGTGTTGTGTGATTCTGACATTAAGCATTAGAAATTTATTGTGGTGGTGCATTCTAAGAGAGCAGAGGCCTTTCAGACACTCTGCGTGTACTTGGTCACTTGTGTTTGTTAAGGCCCTCCCTCCTGTTTCTTCTGCTTCATAGTCATCCATAGGAACAGTTTGCATTTCACAGGTTATTGGTGTCCCTTGATTGCATCAGCATTTATGGCTCAGGTCCACTTCATGCTCCATTAGCCTCAGTGGGGAGGGGGTCCATCCCTTTCTGTGATGCAGTTTTATATCTGAGCAGAGAAGTAGTGGAAAATATGATATTTTGATATCCTTAGGCTAAGCCCCCCCACAGGGCTCCCGATTTAAAAAATGGAAATATTCTACTTTCTATATTCTTGTTGTATTGTCCTCAGCCTCCTATCCTAACTGACTAGATGCTCATTGCTGTCACATGTTTTTAGCAACCATATCTTACTGTGCATGGGAGATCGTTGGAAGGGCTAGTCAAAGTGAATACTCAAAATTATAGCAACTAGACTAGAACAGGGTTATTTGAATTGTCTGCTCTTTTTCCTAAAAGTGCTGATTTAAGTAAGACCATTTGTAGGAATATCCATCGCAGCCGGGGATGTTTTTGCCATATTCACCACAGTTCTTATTATTGGTGTAAGCTATAACTGCTAGCTAGCAGTGCAAGCAAATTTTGTGTGTAGAGCATATTTGTTCATACTGTATTTGTATGAAATTGATCTGCAACCAATGAGAAGCTGAACGGCATTAGTACTATCAATTTAATATCAGTTTTGAAGATTTCTGTCTTGGTTGATAGTTCCCATTGCAATTATGTATGAGCACGCCTTCTCAAAAACATTCATAAAATAAAGCCCAGTGTTGAGCTGAATTCTGACAAAGTTATTACTGGCATCTGCTGGATGTGTATGACCATGCCACACAGTGTCTATGTGCAGGAACAGTATTTGCACTTTTTTGAATGAATGTAATGTAAGTCCATAACCTTAACATATCTAGAATAGTTTTCATAATTTTAGGTTCTGGTTGTATATTTTGAATTGTGCCATTAAAAATAACAACGTTCAAAACAAACAGCAACAAACAACGTTCAAATCAGTTAAAATGTCTGCCTGGGGCGAGAACGTTGTTTGTCTCACAAACCCGTCACTCTCCAAACATTGAATCACCGAGATAACACAAAGGATCCTGTTGTCCGTGCTCATAATTGTCTTTGGACCTTTACTTTGAGATCAAAGTTGCTGAGATTTGGACTTGTCCATGATTTTTAGTAGATCTACTAAAGATGTTTCTGAATTTTTTTTCTGTGAAATGTAGCGATGAGTTTCTGAAGCCTAAACTCAGTGCCAACAGTCCAACATTCTATTCAGTTCTATCCAGGTCCTTGCCCAAAGTCAAAGGAGAAGTAGTAAAGTGGCTTTATACATATGTCCATGAGCTTTTGGACATTGATAACTTCTGTAATGTTGCCTATGTGCACCACCACAGTAGATATTAAATCAAACAATCAATCTTCTCAGATACAATTTGATACAAAAACGTTACCATCAGATCAGATATTCAGTATCAATGCCAACAATGCCGTCTTCACCTCCTCCAGTAAACACAACCTCACACAGCACCACTGCAGACCAATGATTGTGTAAAACATGGACATCCCAGTTGTGGGAGATGCCATCTTTTGGAATCAGAGTCTGCTCAGCAGTGATTTGGGGTGGAGATGCTGCATGCTGGAGCGAACTCCTGCCTTCCCACACCCGCACTCTTTATGTACACGGCTGCTGCATTTTCATCGATCTCTGCTGATTGACAGCTCATTTAATTCAGGTAAATATAACTACTGCACTATATTTTAAAAGGCACACATCGTAAGATTAGCAGTTAGCACATAATATGTCAGAGGTTTGTGGCTAGCTAGTTAGAAATTGTATAAAACTGCTGCTCTAATAGTCAGTATGTTTGAATGGATACTTCACCAGGTTTTGATATTCTCAGATTAAACAACGTAATGACATCAACCATATACACTCCATAGGTCCAGAGATGATCTGGAAATCATACCATTTACCATAAAACTGAGGATTTAAACAAACTGAAGTTTTAAATAGTGTTACTGTACATCCATTATCCACTCACAGAGCACTCTTCAGCCTCATAACATAAAAATTGAAAATTTTTTAAAAAATCTTGTATTTAAAAAAACACCAGCAGAAAGTTTCATACAGTATAACTGTAATTTGCTCTTTTTATTCAACAACTAACTGGCCCAAAATCCACATTATCAACAGCTACATTCACCCTGAGGAAAAATAAGCAAGGGACACCATCACAGCCAAGCTGGGTCTGGATTTCCACATCTGACATCAAGTCAGAAACATCAGGAGGTCTAGAGCTCATTGCAGGGATCAAGCAAGACTTATAATTTCACAAGCTCCCGTAGAGGAAAATCCACCCCAGAAGATGGACAAAACCTGGCACTTTGTGAGCAGTGTGATAGTGACCTCTGCTGTGAGATCACACTGCATGGAGCAGTATGACCATTCCAGCTTTTCATCAAGACAAATAGGAGACGTTATCTGGATTCAGAGCATCCTAGCAATACTGTGTCATCCACCTGCCTGAGCACTGACACCTGAATTCCCTACAAAGGTGAGATATGCAGCTTGTTCTTTCATATTGCTGAACTGCAGCTATTACCGGGCTGCTGTCTGCCACGTCACACAAGATTTGTTGGCTTTGTGTGATGGGTTTGTGTGATAGGCTGATGGAGAGGAGAACACACACTCCACAACCCTTATCTGACCGTTATTGACTGTAATATTCACAAGTTAGGACCTGCAATTCACGATGCTGTCATCTTCATACTAACTGTTACTAACTGGGAAATCAACTTCTCAGTAAGTGAACAGGGTTTGCAGATGTGGGGAAAAGAGAGTGATGTAAATGACGCTCTGCAGTCTGTTTTCTATGTTTGATATTTAGGACTCTACCATAGATATATAAGTTTATTTAACCTAATATTTTTTAAATTGACTACATTTTGTGCTGGTGAAATTTGAGCTTATTTCATATAAAATATTGAATTTATGGCACAGCTGGCTAAATAAGTGGAAGGGGGATTCAAGTCTTGCGTTACATTTGATTGGATCACCTCTGTTTGACAAGGCAAAGAATATTGTGCATATTCATTTAACTTAACTATGTCACAGTATTCTGCTAATAGCTGTAGGTATATTAAAAATCATAATTATTGTTCAGAATTATTCTATAAGCCTCATGTGCTCTATCAGGCTTTGGGGTACATATTATATACTAGTTTTTAACCTTTGTACTTCTTTCATGTGTTATAAAATTTACTACAAATACACAAATGCAATATTAAAACAAAGAACTGTATTCAGCATTAAGAATGGGCATGTGGGATAATTAGTCCATGTTGTTACTGGGTGGCTCTGAGCTCTGAATCTGAGAGCAGCTCCTGTAATCGTCAAGAGAAATTAATTAAAAACATTTTAATGTGAAATTTATCCCTCAAAGCTGAAGTGAAGTCTGAGCTGTCCCTGTTCAGACAGACTTCAGGTCCTGAGGTCTTCTGCTCTGACATTACACTCTGTGGTCTGTTGACAACTGCCATGCGAACTGTGTTTTTTTTAAAAAAAAAAGCTTTATATTGCTAACAAACTATTTACCTTTCAGTCATTGATGCTTTTTAAGTGCAGAGCAGCAAAGATGAGGTCATAGTGCAGGTTTCCAGTCCGGCTTCAGTCGTGCTGCTGCTTTGTGGTAGCAGGAATACTGAGTAAAACATATAGTTGTATTATCACCAGTGTTTTGATCGGCTGTCTCAGCATTTGAAAGCATATGTTAAGGGTTTGTGTCATTTCTCTCAAAGGTTACAGGCTATACAGGGTGCTGAGCACCAAAGTGGAATATATTAAAAGAGTTTGTGACAAAGAAAACAAAAAAACAAGAAAAAGTAAACTAATTAAAAGTACTACTCAATAGTATGCCAGAAACCATAATTTAGTTTTAGCTCAAATAAATCAGTGGAAAACATCTGAAATATGACTAACTGACTGAAGGTGAAGTCCTGCCTGCAGGCAAACAAAGAAAGGGAGGATTTGTCTCAGACTGAGTTTATAAGACTTAAACTAGTTTTAATGTCTGTTACAAACAGCTTGGCCACACACAGACAGCTTTATTTAAACTCTGTTTCTTTCATTTTGTGGGCCTCAGCCATGCTTTCAGTATTTCAGACAATTACCATCAACAAACTGAGAAACTGGTGAACTGATATTGGAGGCAGTTTGTCAGCCAAGAATGCTGTGAGAATGTTTTCAGTCTTCTCAGTAATTCATGTTCAGTTTAGTGGCGTTAAATCCACAGTTAATACGGGATTGAAGACAACGTTTTATAACGGCAACAACATTATTGATTCCAAATGTTATTTTTGTCTTACTGTCCATGCACAGGTGGAGTGAGAAAGCGTGCTGCTGTTTGCAGGTAAATTCTGCAATAATCATATCGGCTCTGCTCAGGAGCTAAAGAAGAGTCCATCTTCTTACTCTTAAAGTATCGCACTCCTAATAAAAGTGACAGGGAAGACCCGATGATGTTTTCTCTGTGTCTCATATGAACCATTTCAGTGCCCCATCTTTGGCCACCTGCTGCAGGTCTCAGCATCTTTCTGTTCAGTGCAGTCAGAGCAGCAGAGTTAATGTCTACACCACAGCTAGCTGGGGATGTTAATTTACCAATTAGCTTATAAAACACAGATTTAACTTAAGGAAAAAGTACGACAATACAGAGAGCAGCGCAGACATTTTGGCGTCACTTTTGGGGAGCTGTTAAGATGTTTTTTTACAGTCATTGCTGCAGGCAGGCAGAGACACAGCACTCCCCCTCACTAGCAGCTGAGGTCGTTGACATCCCAGCATTGAACAACACTAGGAAGAATTTCAACAGGTCAATAAAGCATAATGATCATGAATGTTAACCTGGCAATTTAATGTTAGTCGCTTAACTGCTGTATTTGTGGTTAAATGATAGACATAAAGCCAGCCTCAGGAAAGTCCCAAGACCAGATAATTGGGAAGGTTGCATCAGGAAGCACGTCCGGCATAAAACCAAATCAAGCATGCGGATCCATCCACTGTGGCAGCCCCTGTGGAAATAAGGAAGCAGTCGAAAGCACTTTGATCCAAAGCCACACTAGCAATCTGTTATGATTAAGGTAGCAGTTACTGTAGCAGCTATGGCTAATAATAAAACAATAGTAATAATGCAGATGCTAGGTAGGTAAAATTTATCAGATGGGTCACCAGCTGGATCGGGATAATGAGTCATACTATTCACTGGAGCTGCTGCGGCTCAGGAATACAGGTTTTCCACTAATTGGAACATCACTAGTTCACTCCTAGCTCCTCCAGTCCATATAGAGAAGTGGCCTTTTAAAGTGGGAAGACACTGAAATCCACCCATACATGTATGCATGATAGTTAGAAAGTGCTTAAAGGCATAGAATAAAGTGCAGTATGAAAGTGTGACTGAATGGGTGAATAACACTTTTTTGGGAAGCACTCAGTTGAAAATTGCTACATGAGTACCAGCCTATTTACTCTTTATATCTTGCTCTGTGTTTGCCCACGCATGAACAGTAGTGCACCACTTCTTGGAGAACTAACATAGCACAGAGAAAGCTGAATCTAAATGGTCAGCGGCACCTCTTTGCTGCAGGTTGAGGTATTTCATGGTTGCTACAGTAAGAGTTTTTGTATGTTTGCTACAGCTTCACCACAAACTGTAAACAACAATGCATTCTCTCTCACTACAGTGGTGAATGCAAGTTGTAAATGAAGGTGTGTAGTAGTAAAGGTGAAAAAAAATCCAAACCACCATGGCCCTGTGTGAAAAAGTGATTGCCCCCTAAACCTAATAACGGGTTGGACCACCCTTAGCAGCAACAACTGCAACCAAGCGTTTGCGATAACTTGCAATGAGGCTTTTACAGCGTTCTGGAGGAATTTGGGCCCACTCATCTTTGCAGAATTGTCCTAATTCAGTTACATTAGAGGGTTTTGGAGCATGAACGGCCTTTTTAAGGTCATACCACAACATCTCAATAGGATTCAGGTCAGGACTTTGGCTAGGCCACTCCAAAGTCTTCATCTTGTTTTTCTTCGGTCATTCAGTGGTGGACTTGC
>VUQK01023832.1:12811-26480 GCA_015106715.1 Bujurquina vittata | reverse complement strand
TCTTGTTCTTTTTTTTTTTTTTTTTTAAATATGCATTAAGTATGTATCTATATGTTTTAAATGTAAATACTTGATGCTTTTTACACATCACAATCGCCTCTCTGCCCCCTGACAGCAGTATTGGGAAGTTCAAACAGCAGTGGCTTAGTAAGATAAGAAACAGACTTCAGAGCAAGAGGCCAGGTGTGGCCTACTGAAGGCACACTAAATCTTTTTCTGGCATGCTAAATAGTTTTGTAGTCTGGTTGTTGGAACGCAGATCTGAGGGGAGCTGCAGAATTGGCCGGTAATTTGCGCTACTATTATTATTGGGAGCTACTCTATTCACATGAAATTAATATTTGATCCAATGTTAATATGAAAATATTAAACAGCACAAATAGTGTCCCACTATTTTTGAAATGCTATCAAAACATGCCACGAGCTTAATTAGGATTAGAGCGGTGATTATGTTTTACTATCAAAGCAATAATAGTATGACACATTTTACATTTAGCTGTGTTAATCCAGGGATAAGTATTTATAATACAGAGACAAATAAGGATTGGAACATCGAGTTGTTCACCACGCTCTGATAGCTTGTTGTCTTCCAATTTTTTAAAATTGTGGTTGGACTTGATGTGACTTGTTCTTCTTCCTCTTCTAAGGTTCTGCCTTGCCATGTTTTGCATACTGAAAATAACAGAAAATAACAAATAGCTGAATCAAATATGGTTTGCGTGCGAGTGCGTTTCGTGCAGTGTGTGCATGTGTTTGTCAGGGAATAATTATAGAGCTCAAAATCAGTTCTGATGTACTCCATGGGGTTGGTGTCTGGTCCTGGTGGAAGTTAGAAGCCTTCTGAGAGACTAGAAATATCTACTGGAAGAAGAGAGTGGTCATTCTGCTTTTATGACTTAACTTTAAAAATGTGGCTCACAAAGTGAAGAGAACCAAAATACAAATGTGGGCTTTACTCTTGTGGTTTAAGAGCTAAACTCAAATGTTAGAAGTTAAACTTCAGATTTTTTTCCTGCGTGTTGCCAACTGAAAGAGCAGAGATATTTGTTCTCCTTAAAGTACAAAAGTATGAACACACTCACCTGAACTTTTTACTGGCACTGTATGTGGATTATTGCTTGAACTCTATTGAATTGTTATCGGAAGCAATGGCGGGATTAGTTATCTCAGCAACATACTGTATCCATGTGGTCAGACCTTCTCAGGAAGAATATTATAGAACCCATACTGTTCAACACTTTTGGAAAGGTTCTTCTCGATTATGGAGGCAATACATAATTAGCACCACATATCTGGAGTCAAATGTGACGACATTTTCTACCAACATTGTGTCGCAGCTCCGTTCTCCACGTATCTCAATCGTTCGGGTAAACAGTGAACTGGAAACGCATCAGAATCATGCAGTTAATTTTTCCTTCATGATCCAATCAGAAAAAGTGATTAAACCTTTACTAAAAAACAATTCCCCTGTTTTTTTTTTTTCTTCATCATCTCAAGTAGAATATTAATCGAAACCTTCTTCATCTTTCAGCTGCTCCTTTTAGGGCTCTCTGGGATAATCTGCCTCCTTCTCACCTGATCCCTGGCATTCTCTCTCCTCTGCACATGTTCTGATCTCTCCCGCTCGTGTATTAATTTCTAATTTTGTCCATTCTGGTCACTCCCAATGAAAATATTAGCATCTTCAACTCTGCCACCTCCAGATGTATTCTGTCTTGCTTCCACTGACTTTCATTCCTCCTGTCTCCAGAGCATACCTCCACCTCTCAAAGCTCTCTTCCACCCGCTCCTGACTCTCCATACAGATCACAGTGTCGTCTGCAAACATCATAGCCCACCGAGACTCTTGCCTGACCTCATCTGTCAGCCTGTCCATCACCACTGCAAACAAGAAAGGTCTCAGAGCCGATCCCTGATGTAATCCCACCCCCACCTTGAACCCAAGTGTCACTCCTACTGCACACCTCTCCACTGTGCAACACCCTCACATACTTCTCTGCCAGTCGTGGCTTCTTCATTCAGTACCACAGTTCCTTTTTTGGAACCTTATATATTTTCTCTAGAAGGCATACCAAACCTGTGGGCGCAATGATAACTGCCTTTAAAATGGAAGCATCAAGTGGCACCTCCCTCTCCTTCTATGCCTGTATTGTTGTTTTTCTTTATCCTCCACATCTCTTGCTCTGTCTGTCATTACATTACTGTATGTCTTGGCCACCTCTCCTCTGTCTGATCCTTCATCCATCATTCTCGCTCCTTACTGATGCTCTAATTTGTCAGCCAGCCACCTCCAGTGCTCACCCCGACACCCTAAATCGTTTATCCTTTGACCTCGCACTGCTGGCCCTGCTGAAACTTCAACTGGGGTAAAGACAACAGGCAACACCCACCAGTCCTGCTAGTTTTACACACAGCTCACACTCTCACGCTTAAATATCGTCTATATTTGCATGTGTCACAGAGTCTTTAGACTTGAGCAAGAATTGAAATGATCTTCATTTTTAGTCATTTTCAGGGACAAAGATTAATCAGGAAAATGGTGGATAATGTGGATCGTGGAGTGACTCTGCGCATTTTATTCTGGAACACTAAACAAATCATAGATTTAAGCAGGATCAGCAGACTCCTTTAATACAACTTCCAAAGCATCTCATTTGTTATCATCTTCACACACTCCATTATCTGGATCATGATTAAAACTGGCTGATACCCTGTGTGTTGGTATCAACTAAGCATTTGATTAACAGGCAAAGAAGTAATAGAACCCACAGCATCAGTGAAAACA
The DNA here is from genome assembly GCA_015106715.1 of Bujurquina vittata. Lineage (NCBI taxonomy): Eukaryota > Metazoa > Chordata > Actinopteri > Cichliformes > Cichlidae > Bujurquina > Bujurquina vittata. Next base: position 23,695 of record VUQK01023832.1, on the reverse strand, counting down.
TTCCATAGAATATTGAAACAATACTGCAGCAGTGAAAGCTCTTTCTATTCTCATGTGACTACATCACCAGTGCTGCAGCATCAGAGTTGGATGTGACTGCGCCAGCCTCAACCCTGAACTCACGCTATGCATGAGCGGAAAAGAAAGGCCTTCTTTGCCCCTTGATCTCTGCAGATGTGATAATGTACCTCCAGTATGCATGCACGTGGCGTGTGTGGCCGTTCTCTCATAACTCTCATTCTTGACTCATTCCTGAGAGAGCTCGACGTGCCTCTGAGGGATTATCCTACCTTGTGAGGAACATTGTGACTAAAAAAATTGCTTTGTTCACTTTATAGAAATGCTAGCCACAGATTATTTTTATACATACTCATTTACGCTGAAACAGGTAACAAAATGCAGCTCGTGTCGATGTTATTTTCTCTAAATCCTCTGAAGGAATGCTTTAAAGCTGGAAATACTGTTTCAAGAGAACAATGAAAAAAATATGTATATTAAAAATATTTAAACTATTTTCCTGAACCTGAGCTTTTGTGTCCAGAATAATCACTCTGCTCTGTTCTACACAAGGGATTTGCAAGCATGGCTTAATTACAGAGAGCAAACGCTAGAAGCACCAATTTACATAAACGGCTGTCCTGCATATTGTAGATAAATTTGTGAGGCCTGCAGGGCTCTCCTGAGCACGTGGGTTCGTTTGGTTGCAGATATGATGTTTTACTGCAAAAAAAAATTGCTGAATTTTTTTTAAATAAACAAAATAATGCTGATCATTATTTATAAGAAGCAAGTTTGGCATAGTTTGTGACTTACAAAAACAACCAGACTACAGTGGGCAATGGGAGCTGTGTGACCATCTTCTGTTGTCTCTTCTTAATGATGATTTGGACCTAGTCGTATGCAGGAGCACTACCTTTTGGCTCAAGTTGGACCAGAAATTACTTTGTAAAATAAAAAAAAAGCGTAAATCAAAGCAATACTGGCTTCTATTGTGGACTTACCATTGTGGATTACGAGGGTTCACTCTGTTAAATTGGTTTTGCCATTTAGTGCTGCTATTCAAATTACACTTTGCAGCCTCCATTCAAAGAAGTGGTGGTACCTTTACTATCACTGCTTAGCAAAAACACAGACCAGAGCACACTCAGGCTGGCAATCAGATAAATTCTTTACTTATTTTGGCTCATATGAGCAAGGTGCAAACCTGACTGAGGAAACTGAAACCGGAGGACAAGAGAGGCACATAAAATGTCAGATCAGGTAATCAACCAGACAGGCAGGTAAGAAACAAGCTTGTGGCGCTAATGTAAACACACAACGACAATCTGGATAGAGAGTGAACTCAGAATATTGGTATATCTATACAGGGTGCTGAGCGGCGGGGTGGGGATGATCAAGTGTTTTGACAGGCGGCAAAGCAGGTAGACTGCCTGTTGCTAAAATGGCAGGACAAACAGTAACTGGGAAAAACAGGCAGGCAGTTAAACAGTTAGTGACTTGTTGAGTGACAAAGATTTCCCAGCTGTCAGCCTTAGAGTTGTAAAATAGGGGAAGATGTTCTGCCTTTGTCTTCCAGCATGTCACCTTTGTCTACTCAATGACCTGATCCTGTCATAGGAGCTTTAAAAAGAACCCAGTTCAGTCATTTCATTGTTTTTTGGTTTTTCAAATAGAGATGCATATTTGTTTCTTTCTGGTTCGTTTTTTCTTAAATCTCACACAAACTCACACACACAGGCTCCCATGGATAATTATAGTACTACAATAGTACTCGTTCCTGGGCAGGACACTGAGTTTCCTGTGGTCAGGATAAAATCAGTGACCACTGTGCTACTGAGGTCAGGGAGCAGAATCTGTCTCTGCTGGCATGCCTCCCTGTGTGTGGGATGTGGCACTGTTGGAATTAAAAGCCAGACTGCCCTCGATCATCCAGGCCCATTTCGAGTTGCCTATTGCCCTGGTCACTGGCACAAGCCAGGTCTAGGCAAAGATTAAAATTATCCACAAAAAAAATCCTCCTAATCTTCTTATGTGAGAGGACGATTAAGAAATATTAATTTAGAGCTGATAAAGGGAGTAACTGAAAAAAAGATAGCTTATTTCCCCTATCGACCGTTAAAAATTCTTTAGTATTTTTGAGAAGTGTATTTTTCAATAAAAAACTGACTTTTTAATGTAATCACACTGTAATGTTAGTAAAACACACACAGAGATGAGTTGCTTATTACTTAAAAACAACAACAAAAAACCCCCACCTCCATGCTCCACTTCCACAGTGATCAGTTATCAGAGAGGACATCCAGGCCCATCAGATCAGTTAAGGGCAGTAAAGGGAAATAGGCCACAGGCACCCACTGAGAGCTTAGATAACATATGGTGCACGACAGCAAAAGCTTCTGTGTGTGTTTGTGCAAATGCGCACCCATGTGTGTACTTGCCAAACTAAACACATACCTGAAGGGGGTCCTGCAGTGGACTGCAGTGTATTGGCATTGTGAAAGGTATTGACAAAAATCAGTCAGTTTACTTTACCGTCAAAGCATAAAAATGTCAAGAAAAAGAATCTGAGGGAAAAGTATGAACTGTGTTGTATCCACCACTCAGTATTTCTGTGTTCTCTCAATATTTAATATTTAATCATACTATACCATATTTTTTGTTGTAGCTTTTCATTGATGAATGCGTGTTGAACGTGGACACACTCGTCTGAAATGAGCATAGGATTATCTCAGGTCGGCCACAAAGCCAGGCTCAGCACTGGCCCATTTCGAGCTGTTTGTTAAGTTGATGGAAAATCCAGCTGAAATTCTTTTACATAAGTTGGGCTCCTTAAGTTGCTTTGTCCTGCTTATCCCTGATTCCACATCTGCAAGCCACTTTGCAACCTGCCTCCTCCCCAGCTCCTGCTTTCACGCTATATCTGTTGTGTGTTTAAGGACTGCTCTGTTCTGCATTCTTTACTGCCGGCCTTCCAATAATATTCACTACTGATAAAAAAGAAAGAGTTAGAAAACAATGAAAAGTGTTCATTGCAGACACTGTCTCTACTTTTCTTACTGTATCTTTGGATCTTTGCTAATTTTTTCACACTTCTCCCATTCCTGGTGAACTCCTCTGTTGCTCCCTTCCCTGCTCCCTGCTGCTGCCAACCTGCTGCATTCGACCGATGCACAGATCATCCACATCCAGTGACGTGCAGTTGGGATTTTAGAGGACTGTAGGGGAGCATGTTTGCAGTGAGTGAAAACCCCTCTCCATGTGCTGTCTGAATGGAAACCCATACACAAACACAAACATTTGCTGGACAATAAATTGCACTTAAGGCAAGAAAGCAGAAGAAAGTCCGACTGAAGAAAGTGAAACAGTTGTCTCCAAAGAGGAAGCCAGAAAAAGCACAACTTTCCAAAGTGTTTCCACTGGAGTGATGGCGTGGAGTGAGGCTCAAGTAAAACAACAAAAAAGTTTTGGCATCAAAGTTGATATGAAAAGAACAAACTATAAGAAAAAGAGGAAAACAGGTGGAGGCATGATCTGTAGTGATCTGCCAGCCCGACCCATTCTGACATCCAGCAAAGTCATTTTTAATGAAATATGATTTAAGATAAGGTTAAAGCCTAAGAACTTGTGTTTTAATTTCCTGTAATTCTCTACAGGAGCCTATAGAGAATCTATAGAGCTCATCTTGAAAGCAAAAATATGTTTGGCACAACAGTGCATTTAGATCACAATGCAAAATCTGCCAGACAAGACAGGCTTAAATAAGTAATTTATCATCATAACTATTTAATTTTGATGCAAGAGTTAAACAAAGTCACAGAGTAACTCTGGCAACTGGGAGGGTTTCCAGGTGGAGGTGAGGCAGGTCCACTTAAGGGGAAGGGTGAAACAAGACTTAATTCATTGGTCCAACTTCTGAGGAAGATAATCAGGTAGGAAGGAGAGCATCTCCTTGAGAAGGTGAGCAGGCAGGTAGGAGTTGTAAGGTAAGTTTCCAGTTCAAGTTTTTTTTTTCCAAGAAGACAGGGCACCAGCTTACGGAGGAAGAGTGGAAATGGAACTGAGTCGACGCTCTTCAGCCAACTGGTGAGTTCTGCAGACAACAAGGCTGGACCCTTTATATGCTCTTGAAGAGGCTGATGAGATCCAGGTGAGTAGACTGAAGAGTGGGAACCTCTGAACTCCACCCCACAGGAGAGGAGAGGCAGTTTGCCTACTAGACAAGGAAGAAAACAGTCAGTGCAGGTTATGACATAAATCACTAATTTTGTGTGAAATGCATGATTTATGCACAGTTTTATGTGCATTTGCTGTTAATAAATGAGTCCCATTGCTCCAACAGTCTGGTTTGTTCAAATGCAACTTTGCAAACGTAAACAGTGCTGCCATGTTCTTTTTAAAGAGAAGAGGATTTCTCCTGGCAACCCATCCAAACAAGCTGTACTTGCTCAGTCTTTTTTCTAATTGAACATGAACTTTAACATTTAATATGCCAACTGGGGCCTTTAGAGTCTGAGATGTAGCTCTTGGGTTTTTTTGCAGTTTCACTGAACATTGCACAATCTGAAATTGCTAGGAAATCCACACCTGAGAAGACTGTGGCAGTCAATGCTCCAGACCAGCAACTTGCCAAACCTTCTGCTTTTTTAGAGGTGGTCACACTCACTGAGCATCAGTTAAGCAAGTGGATTTGATGAGGAACGCCTGGCTGCTACTTACCCTCTTAAATCCTATGGATGCACTAAGGCTATATGGATTAACATATGCACTGCATTGTGTACACCTGGCTTTGTACACAAATGCACACAGTCACACACTGTGCATTGCTCTCTATGTAGAGTTATGACAATCGACTTTCAGGAGGCACCTGTGTCCGGGTTCATGGCTTTGGCTTGATGTGCTGTCATGGGGCTTTGATGCTTCATCATGTAACCTCTCTGAGACACTGGGAACACCTGTCCTTGCACTCATAAGATATGCTAATACATGCTGACACATGGTGGCCTGCTGCCTGACCTTGCTAGGACAGCAGGAGTCATTGGAGAGAGTGGCAATGGTGGCCCTGCAGGACACTATTCAGCATATGCTCACTCAGTATAGCCCTTAACACATGCAGCATAATCAAGTTGCTAGTGAGAAAAGGTGCATAACACTCAGGCAGACTGTACAAGCAGCACTTACAGCACTTAGTAAGACCAATAAAACACAAATGTGTTTGAGCAAAAATCAGAATATATTCTCAGTCGGTTTTATGTAGTTTAAGTACTACAAGTACTACCCAGTGATGATTGTAATTCACAAAAGAGGGTGGACACTCAAAGCGGTAATCTGATATAACAACTTGTAATTAAAATCCATATTAAATGCATGCAGCCCTGAAACAGCGCAACATGTTGAGAACACAACAGATTTTCTCCACTTGTCTCGTCTGACCATGTAGCTCTATTTCTCCACTCACAATCTGTTTGCACATGCACAGGCAATGGACATCTGAACACCCACCTCCCATAAAAATGCACAAACATGGGCCTGCACACACACACACACACAGACAAACCCCCGCACTGCCAACCTAGTTATAATAACGTCCACAAACACAAGACTTTATGTGTGCACGCGTGTGTGTGTCTGTTTGTCTGAAAATAGGGAGATTATTGTCTGTCTCTCCCCGACTTCTTCCAAGTGCACTTTTCAAGGTGCAGGGCTTGGTATCTCCATGGCAACAGCAAAGCAACCGGGAGCAAAGGGAGGGAGGAGATGGTGTGAAGGGTGGCGGGTACATGTGGGTAACAGCGTAATTGTTCATATGGAGGGAGGGCGTCCTCTGGTCACTGTGGCATGCGGGGCGCATAGATCGGGAACACTGATGTGTGTTGTTATGGTGGAAACTCAGGGCAGGCAGGGTGTGGCTTTTTCTGGAGATGTATTTTTGTGTGTGCATCTGCAGTCATATTTGTGCGTTCCCCTGTTCCCAAACAGGCTTGTGCAGATCTAGGCACTGTGAACCAAGGTGTAACCGTGATGCTTGGTGAAAGATGACCTCTCACTGTGCGACACACACACACACAGTATTTATCTCTCAGCGGAGGGTCACTGTGTGTTTGTATAGCAAAGACCTCCAGGTATAATTGGACTGTGTTTACATGTGCGTACTTTCATGCTGGCCCAGATACGTCCACCCCTCTGCATTATTCTTCTCTTCTCTATCCATTCTCTTTTTTGACCTTAACTTTTCTTCTTACTTTTTGCTGTCTTTTCTTCTCAATGTAACAAGTATTTTTTTTCCTTTGTCCTTGGTGTTTTGTTTAAAATCCTTTTTGTTTTTGTTGATTTCTCTCCTGTGCATCCTTGCTCTCTGCCCCTTCCACTACCCCCTGTAGCATTTCTGTATATTCATGGACATAATTTTCTTATGTTTTATTCACAAAAACACAGTTCAGAAATCTGTGCAACTAAAGAAAATATTGTTTGTAATTATAATAAAGGAACATATTTGAATTACACACCACTTTAAAAGTATATATAAAAGTGACTTACCCAAAAAATTGAGCTTATTAACTTGTCATTGTCATGGAGTAATTATTTCAAGTGCATGACAATGTCAGTAAGACACTGACATTTTAACATTGTTTATTCAATTTCTTGCTGGATTTGGCATGCCATGGCGCACTGCATCACTATTTCTCAGAATTAGAAAATAGCCTTTACACACGGGCAGGTGGCTTGTGCTTCATTTTTGGTTCAGTGAATGATATTCTTTCTTAACTAAAAAAAAATAATATTAGAATAATCATTTTGAAGTTGAGATTCTTACAGTGTGATTAGAAAATCTAGCTCAGTCAGTCAAACAGCTAGAACCAAGCTCTTCAACAGTGTGGACCTACAGGCTTACAGGTTTCTGAACGGACAAGCTGAAGATTCATCTTGGGTCTACAATCACTGGCCACTTTGTTAGGTCCACTTGTTCAACTGCTCCTTAATGCAGTAATCAGCCAATCATATGACAGCAACTTATGCATTTACATACAGTATGAAGACATAGTCAACACGACCTGCTGAAGTTCAAACTGAGCATGAGAATGAAGAAAAATGGTTATTTAAGTGACTTGGAACGTGGCACGGTTGTTGGTGCCAGACAGCCTGGTTTGAATATTTTAGAAACTGCTGACTTACTGGGATTTTCCCGCACAACCATCTCAAGGGTTTTCAGAGAATGGTCCGAAAAAGATACAATATCCAGAGAACGGCAGTCCTCTGGGTGAAAATGCCTTGTTGATGTCAGAAATCTGAGAAGAATGGCCAGACTGCTTTGAGCTTATAGGAATGCAGCCGTAACTCAAATAACCACTCGTTACTACCAAGGTCTGCAGAAGAGGATCTCTGAATGTACAACACATCCAGCCTTGAAGTAGATGGGCTACAGCAGCAGAAACCCACAGCGAGTGCCACGCCTGTCAGTTAAGAATGGGGACATGAGGCTACAATTTGCACAAGCACAAGAAAATTGGACAACAGAAGATTGGAAAAATGTTGCCTGGACAGATGAGTCTCGATTTCTGCTGCGACATTTGGATGATAGGGCCAGAATTTGGTGTAAAACATGAAAACATGGATCCATCGATTCAGGCTGTTAGTGCTGCAATGGTGTGGGGGATAATTTCTTGGCACACTTTGTGCCCCTTAGTGCCAACTGAACATTATTTAAACACCACAGCATACCTGAGTATTGTCATCGACCATGTCCATCCATCTTCTGATGGCTGCTTCCAGCACGATAACACGCCATGTCACACGCTCACATGATGTCAAACTGGCTTCTTGCATATAACAATGAGTTCACTGTATTCAAGTGGTCTCTACGGTCCCCAAATCTCCTTTAGGATCTGATGGAATAGTCAATATGGACCAAAATCTCTGAGGACTGTTTCCAGTATCTTGTTGAATCTTCATGAAGAATTAAGACAGCTGTGAAGACAAAAGGTGGTTCAGCCCAGTAATGGTAAGGTGTACCTAACAAAGTGTCTGGTGAGTGTATGTTGGTTTCTTTACTGTAATGAGAAACTCCACATCTGGGCGAGGGTATAGACGCTGAGTGATACATGGTACTGATCAGTAGCAAGACTTAATGTGATAAGTTTGGAGAAATGTAAACAAATTCCTTTCTTTAAGCCTTTTTGTTTAAAGCTGACGCACACACGCATGCATGCGCACACGCGCGTGCACACACACACACACACACACACACACACACGTGGGTGTGTGTGTGGAATTAGCTACCAGATCTTTGTAGAAATCAGTCTAAAGCCACTCTAGCAGATCTGTGAGGCTATCGGCACAGCTTTGCTTTGATCTAAATACTAATTAGAATGCTAAAATTCTCACAGTAAGCAACTTCATTTGTGAGGCTGACAGTTTCGCCAGGCAGCTGTGACTTTTTCGAACGTTTTAGTCATCCAGAATTTACGGTGAAAGAAGTATCTCCAAGGAACACTGAAAACGTGGATAAAGTAAACTCACATCAGGATATATAATGATCGGAAATTCTGGTATCGTTAATAGAATTTGACTCATGCAACTCTGTGATCAGTGCTTTGATGTGCGTTAGGGAAATATTTTACCAACGAATTCGCATCAGTTTAGAATTTAACTTTGTATCTGAAAATAATGATTAAAAAATAGTTACAACAGGAAAACAGCAATTTTAATTAACCTACATTCTGAGACGCTAACGGCAAGGCCACTCAGACACTCTTTTTTTTTTTTTTAATCCTTTTTAGTTGGAAATGTACAGGTTTGATTTGCCTGTGGCCTCCCATTATTTACCTGACCTAAACTACCTATCTGCCTCTGGGCTGAAACCAAGCAGAACTGCACTGACTGAGCTGTGCAGAGAGAGTAATTAATACGCAAAGAAAGTTTTTTGCTCTGATTACACATGGTGTTTTATTGGCTCAGGCAGGGGGGCACAGTGAAAGGAAGCCTCTGCTGTAACTGCTGATTAGGTTACTAACTGATGGGATTGTGAGAGTCAGGGTGCTTTTTTTGGACAGAGCTGATCCAAACTAACACCAAACTGCAAGTGGCACCTCACTGTCATACAGCTCGGCATTCTTTACTCCTGGACAACTAATACAGTCTCTGGTATTATGTACCACCTTTATCCAGCTGCACAGGCTTTACTTCTTTAAAATATGATTTCTTTGTTTCTCTATTCCACACAGAAAGAAAATCCCAAGAGTGAATAAAAAAAAGGGAGAAACTGTCTGTTACATCGCTCGAGAACTAAGACGTGTGTCTTCTGTTTTGTTTTTTTTAAACTAAGAGATAAAAGAAATGTCAAAATACAAAATCTATAATTCGTCTTGTCACAATTGTTCCGTTTGTAAAACCTGCTCAGGGTCGCCTCGGCCTCCTCAAAACACACATCTTAGATGATCATCCGCAAATGCAAAACCACTGAAAGGTGAAATGAATAACATCTGCCATCTCGTTTCAGTGCAATGTGCTGTTGGAAAATGGCAAAACTCCTCAGGTACAGCTCGAGGAAAACGACAAAGAGCCCAAGGCGCTGATCCAGCCTCCAAACTCCCCAGATCCCAATTTGATCGAGCATCTGCAGGAAGTGGTCCCTCAAGACCCAAAGGATCTGCTGCCAAAATCCCAGTACAAGATGCCACAGGACACCCAAAATCCATGCCCTTGAGGGCAGGAGCTGTTTTGACCGCATGGAGGTGTACATAAATTAGTTATTTGATTTTAATGTAGCTGATCAGTACTTTGACACTGTTGACCACTAACACTATAACATCATTCAGTCTGACATGCTTTGCAGTATTTGTAACTGAGCAAACACTGTTCTGCATCGTTGGAACTCTTTGATCGCTTTGTGTTGCTTTGAAAATGTTAGTACAAGAGCAAAAATGAATAGAAACCGAAGACTATAAATAAAGCCGGGGCTTTTAAAAAAAAATATAAACCGCAGCTAAAGATTAACTCAGTCGATGTTTATGACATTGATTGTAAAGATTTTGTTATTTGTAAGCTATTTTCAAACCACTCAATAATGATGCTCATAAGGGGAAAAGTATAGAGTTTTGTTCATATCTGTAGTTCACCCTGTGCATCTTATCACTGTTTACAACAGCTGAAGATTGGTGGTCAAGAAGGGTAAATGATGTGCTAAATGAGGGCAGTGCAGGTTAGGTCTATAAGGCTTCTCTTCTTCTTCTTCTTCTTCTTCTTCTTCTTCTTCTTCTGCTGCTGCTGTAAATTGGACCCTTGGGCCCTGCAAAACCCCGTGCGCTTCAGCCAGTGAGCCACGCGGGGCGCTGCTGCTCACTCAAAGCCTGAAAGCTCAACGGAATATTCAAAGTTTATAAAAAGACTCGCAGCTGATCAGAGAGCAGTGGAGTGGAGGGTTTGACAGTTAAAAAATAATAATAATCATAATAATACTTCACATTGGGACTCGAAGTGTCATAAAACTGACCGGCTTGTTAATTTCCCGTGCCTTTCTCTTTGGTTTTTTGCTTTTAAAGCGAGCTGCCGGCGGGCCCGCCAGTCGCTGAATCCGCAGCACAGCCAGCGCTCTCTCGAATATCCTCACTTCTCACACAGCGGACGCGCTGGGGTGGGTGGGATACCGGTGGCCGCTGCGTGTGTGTGTAGGTGTAGGGGTGTGTGTGTGTGTGTGTGTGTGTGTGTGTGTGTGTGTAGTTTCGGGGAGTTGTCAGAGGTAAAAGAAACACAAGGTGTGTGTGGGGGGGGGAGGGGGGTGGGAGCACGCAGAATGCAAGAGTGAAGTTGGGAGAAAGAGGGAGAGATAGAGCGGAAAGAGACGGTGAAGAGTTGAGTGAGAGAGGGAGCGAGAAAGAGTGAGCGAGCGAG
>VUQK01023831.1:6649-18719 GCA_015106715.1 Bujurquina vittata | reverse complement strand
CTGACACAGATTAAGCAGGACTAGACGAGAGGATTGAAATCCTGGTTTGATGGGCCGGGATGACAACACACACACGCACACACACGCACACACACGCACACACACACACACACACACACACACACAGAGGATCCCATAGCTCTCTATGACAGCTGAAACCTCCGTCCATACCTTACTGGCCCCCAACCACCAGCCTACACAATTCAGGGATCGCAGAAATCAATACCATGCAACACTGCATTCATAGCACACAGCTCAAAAAAATAGATGGTTAGTTAAAGGAAATGTCCACAGACGTGTTTGTTGTTATTTATTTGGTTCACGGCATCATCTCAGCTTTTCTTTCAAAACACAGTCACAGAGGACATAAAACACGCTGAAATGAAACGGATTAACTGACTGATAATCAAATGCATCTTTTTTTTTTTTTTACAATGTAGCACCACTGATATGCCAGGAAATGAGCACAGTAGGTTACAAGTGACACAACTGGCATCGACCTGAGATGTGATACAAATACAGTTTTTACAAAAAAAGAAAAAAAATAGAAATAAAATGTTTCGTAAGAAATGGCAGTAGTGAAAGGGTGAACTGGGTTTCTGCTACGGTAAACCCAGAGAATTGTGCAGTAACGTTTTCTTTTGTTGTTTTTTTGGTAAAACTCCCAAACTCTGTGCCAGCAGTTAAATGCAATGACTCGCGACCAGCACCGCACTGCACCGGGAAAACCTGTGGTCAACGCTAATAAATGGAGTGTTTGAATTGCAGGGTAATGAAATTTGGTCAAGGCAAGCTTAGCCTTAATGTAAGTTAAGATGAACATTAGGTAATAATTGCGTCCCAGAGCAGGCAGCAGTCTGCTTAAAAGTTCTGATCTGCATTCTTTTCAGAAGGAAAAGTGTTCACATTAAAATGCAAAAATGGATCTGAAAATTACAAGCAACACCGCAAGACTCGTTTCGGCATTTAGCGGGTCACTTTGGTGCAGGCGAATTGCATAAAATATATTCTATTTTTTCCCTTTGGGACCATATTTTTGTGTCTCGCACGCGCTTTTTCTGAATGTGTGAATCTCTTGTTTTTTAAGATAAGTAAACAACTTGCCCATATATTTCTAAATCTGTTTCATACAATTATTTTTACACAGAAAAATGCTCGGAATTCTTTTACACTAAACATTAAGCCTTTTTTATGGACACCCACATTAAAAGGGGGTGGAGGGGTGGCAGTGGATGAAAAGGATCACATGTTAGTAATGGTAACAAATTTGTTTCAGGTATTTGTGTGTATTGCCGAGGAGCTTGTGTAAACCTGAACTTTTAATTTTAGAGTGACTGGGGTACATCTGAGTTCATGCTCCTTTGAAGGCCTCTCACATGCCAGGTCCGCTGGTTGATTGCCCCGAGCTCGGGATCTGGTGACTGAGCGCCAGCTTCTGACAGCCGAGTACAAGTTTCAGCAAACATATTAACACCAGCGTTACCTTTACCGAGATGATCTGAGTAATGCTTCACTGAGCCAAGTACTGTGTTTGAACACCCAGTCAGATGTTTGTACCTCTGCTTGGGTTATGTGGTTTGACTGCCTGTTCTTCTCTTTCTTTCAGAGAAGTTCAGCACTCCCGGGGTGTGGTGGAGCGGTGCTGAAAAGGAGAAAAAAAAGGCAAGAAGACATCAGCACTATTTGCAAATCAAAAGCAAATGTTCTGGGGATTTTGGAGGAGAAGTAACTGCTACGCCGTCTCCCTGTGTGCTTGGCTTTGAGGAGGTAAAATGAAGACAGCTTCAAGACTGGCTTCATGCTGGGTGCAGATTAAAATAACTGTCAGGAGACAGGAGCAGCTATTGTGAGAGACAGGGTGACACACAGAGTGATGGGGCTCAGCCTCTCACACTTCATGACACAGTATTTCACTAAAGCTGGTTCAGCTTTACAGCCCTTGACCCTGGGTGTCTATGTTTTTGTATGTGTGTGTCTGTGTGTGTGCATGTGTGTGGTCAGGTATTACTCATGTTGTGGGGACTTGAATGGATTTACAGAGACAAATTATGGGTTTGTGTCTCCCAAAAGGGGACAAAAACGTCACTCCTCACGATGTGCATTGTTAATTTGAAGGGGGAGGAGACACTTTAAGGTTAAATTATGATAGGGGTTTGGGAGATGGTCATTATGTCTCCAGGAAATTAATGTAAATCAATGTAAAGTTCTCTTGTGTAATGATACAGGGCCATCTATGTCTATAATACCGTTGGAAGAAGCCATTCTTAAGCATGGGAAACAGGGAGAAAAGGCTGAGGTATGCCAAATTACACAAAAACTGAACTGAACATCAGTGGCAACAGGTCTGCTGGAATGATGAATCCAATTGTTTTAATTTTTGGTTCAAATCGTCATCAATATGTATGGAGCAGGTCAGGAGAGAGCTACAACAGTGAGTGCCTACAGCCACCTGTAAAACATGAGGAGGCTCTGTCGTGGTTTGGAGCTGCATTTCAGTCATGGTATTAGAGATCTTGTCAAAACTGATGAAATTATGAGTACAGATTTTGATCCGCCATGCAATACCATCAGAAAAGCAGAAAAGATTGGCAGGAGCATCATTTTTCAGCATGACGATCCCAAACACACTGCCAGTGCAGTAAAAGCATATCTGGATAGAAAAAAACTATTTAGAACACTATCAGTCGTGGATTGGCCTCCCCAAAGCCCGAACCTCAACATTACTGAAGCAGTGTGGAATCATCTTGACAGAGAATGGAGCAAAAGGCAGCCAACATGCAGAGAAGAGCTTTGAATGTCCTTCAAGAAGCCTGGAGAACTATTCCTGAAGATTGCCTAATGTATGTTTTCACATTTCAATAAATTGCTGCATGTATTTCCCATTTTCTCACTACATATAATGAATTGGGGAGGGGGGGGTCCTCAAGACTTTTGCACAGTATGTCAAGTATCCATTTTGCTTTTTGTGTGTGCGTGTGTGTGTGTCAGTGGCAGCTTACCTTCACTACAATTAGGGCCAAGTAAGGTGAGTGGGCACAGGCAACGCCCATTCACCCCATCACAGTGGGCCCTGGCAGAACAGCCACACAGCAGCGAGCAGTCAGGGCCAAAGTGGTCTCCGCCACAATCTGAGACACAAGTAGAAATTCAAAAGAAGGAAAGACTTTCTGCACGACAGCCAAAATGACCATTTTATGAATCTAGTTTTAATCCAAGTGAATCATGTTAACAAAAGTAATATCTACTTTTTTCACATCTATGCCCTGTTCTTCCTGGGGGACAAAGACAGCGTCCCGTTGATGGGTCACATGGGGCCTCACCAACGCAGTCACATGACCTTTCACAGTTCAGTCCATAGGTGCCAGCTTCACATCCTGAGAAGCAAATTAGCACACAAGCACAAACATATATAATAGAAATGAATGGAAACTAGATTCACTCGCTCAAATCGGGCATACGCATTTTCTCACACAGACACGTACACCCAGATCGAACTGGGTCAGTCTCTGAGGCATGTGGCTGCCTTAGAGGTGCTCTTCAATGCTCAGTCACATCGCCTGCTGGTACTGAAGTGGCCGTTAAGGCACTCAGACCACAGCTAAGAGCCCTATGAGCTTACAGGAGGGCATAAGGATGTAACAAGAATGCATTAAGCAGTAGGGAAACACCTGTCTCTCATCAAATAACCAGCCTCCCTCCCCACCACCTACCTAAAAGCCTGTCTGCCAGCCACCACACGCTCACATTTTTTTCTGGAAGTCTCTTATTCATTCATGCTCATATCTGCCCCTGTACAGCCACAGCTGAGTATCCAGATGGTTGTTTATTAATGAGCACAAACTTGCAACTGTGGGCACTGGAGTGTTTGTCTTCACGATGCGAATTGCAAGTATCCCAAAAATACTCAAAAGATGTATTTTTAATTGTATATAATGTATATTATAATTGTATAATTGTAATTGTATAGTACATAGTAGTTACAGCATGTAATGTACTTACTTCTTTGGCATTGTGAGCCGTAGTAGCCCGGCGGGCACATGCATTTGCCTGTCACAGGATCACAGGCTTGCAGCACCTTACAATCGCAGGTATGCACGCAATTCACGCCAAAAAACCCAGATGGGCACTCTGGGAGGAACACAAGGCAGAGGATTTAAGGTTAGTTGTTTCACAGCATGGTCAAAAATGGTTGTGTTGTAACAGAGTTCATTCAGTCCTCTTTGTCACTAGGGAAATATAGAAAAGATCCACATTTTTAAATGTCAACAAGACTTCTAGTAACCTTATCACCAAGTAATTTTTTTTTTTTAAATTTCAAGTGAGGGTTTGCATACTGTGTTGACAGGAGTGGCCATAGTATCCCGCAGTACAGCTGCAGCTGCCAGTGAAACGGTCACAGGTCCCATTGTTAAGGCATGGACAGTCTTGTGCACAATCAAGCCCATATTTACCCTGTGGACAGGCTACACACACGCACACACACACACAGAAATGTACACTGACTTTAAATTCTAAGTGAACAGCGAATAGCAGCAACAAAATTCAAATAACCAGAAATAGGGTAAAGAAGATTAAATTCAGAAAAAAATGTCTTTCCTAAATGCCAACTAAAGTGCATCATGTGGTTAATAAGAAGGAAACTAGTGCAACATTTAATAGAGTTTTCTCAGTTAGTTCTGTTGTTTGTTGCTGGCTTTTAATTTGAAATGACCTCTTTTCTATTTTCTGTTGTGTCTGCTGTATCTGTATCTGTACCTATCTCACAGCGAGGTCCAGCCCAGCCGAGGCCACACTTGCAGGACCCGTCACTGGGGTCACATAGACCCCCATTCCGACAGCTGCAAGTGTTTCTGCACTGCAGGCCATAGCGCCCCCTGGGACACTCTGGAGAAAGAATGTTCATGAAACATCACGATACACAAGAATTACAGATTCTTCTATTCAGCAACCGCACTAGTGGGTGCACCGAACATAAAAACACACACATTGCGTAGCTTGCGCTCTGTCTGTCTGTCTCTTTCACACACACACACGCACGCACACACACATACAACTGCACTCACCATGCTCGTGTTTATTTAAGCAACAGTTTTTAAAGAGATGGCAAAGTAGCCTAATTTGGCGCTGATATAAAAGAATAATCATGTTTCTCTGGGTAATTTAGATTGGGAAAACAATAAGCAAGCCGTCTTTGATTCCCCTGTTTATTTATTTGCTTCCTTGCCAAATTCAGCGACACGGAACACGGAGAATGAGCCACTTTAGGTTTATGTAAACATTCAACAAGAGGAACTTAAGAGGTGGTATGTCCAAGTACATGCAGGAGGCTGAAGAAGAGAACATTTAGTGGAGGCAGTGCTGGAAATTCCCCGCTTGCAATCCAGCTGAATTGCTGATAAAAGGAGAGATTAAGAAAACTCAGCTCTGCCTCTGTTTAGTGGGAATAAAAGCCCTGTGATCATCAGAGGCCTTACACTGAGGAAATGGAGAATTTGTAACTTAAATACACACTGAAAATGTTGAAAACTACACCCTCATTTTAGTGGTTGTTTCTCATTTCTAGTTAAGTGTCCTGTTTCTAAAGAACTCATTAGAGCTAGCGGTTCCTAATGATGCATGGCAGCCTCAGTGGTGACTCTTTGTAAACCCGAGAGGATTGTAAAAGAAAAACGTCTAAATATAAAGCCTGTTTGATATCTATGATATGGTTCTGCTTACAGTTCAACAATGAGGTGACAGTATGTGTTCTATTTAGTGTCAGTCTTGAAACTACTGTTGGTGGTCTTTTTAACTTTAATTTTCTCAGATGCAACATTTTTCTAACTACTTCACATCTTAATTTGTGCAAATATATTATTTTGCACTAATATGCAAATAAGCAATCAAACACATCAGTTTAGTAGTACCTTGCTGGCAGGACAGTCCCATTCTACCAGGGCCACACATACACCTCCCCGTCACTGCGTGGCATTGTCCTACTTCCCTGCAGGAGCACATCTTAGCGCAGTCTTTCCCATAGTACCCACTAGGACAACCTGCATAAATAAATATGCTTTCATTCATATGAAAGAACAAATCAAAAGTTTTGGAGGTAAATGTGTTTATTTTTTCACTTCCTGTCGACCACAATTTGCTAACACGACATGAAGGATGGTTAGATTAAGAATGCCTCTAAATCAATAACACCAATGAAGCGATATATGTTAGGAGAAATATGACTTGTTTTGTTGTTATTTCATTGGAGGCCAGGGAGATTCAAGCTTTCTTGACTTACTTGAGCTGCAGTTAGCTCCTATGAAGCCAGGAGGACAGTAGCAAGTGCCAGTCCTGAAGTCGCAGCGACCACCGTTTATGCAGCTGCACCTGGACTTGCAGTTTGGACCAAAGGTCCCCGTTCTACATCCTAGAGACAAACCATGATGACAAAAAGACCAGAATAAGACAAATAAAACAATTATTGGCTTAAATTATACATGTCGTTGAGTCATGGAAATCTCAAGAACAGGCCAAATAAGTATCCTGCAGCCACAGTTATTTTCAGTAGACTTCCTCTTTTACAAAACAAAATGCGCGCATAATGGCAAGTGCCTCTTATTAGTGCATGGTTGCAACACATGATTAACAGCATACTTACTTAGCTTACAGTGTGGGCCATAATAACCTGGCAAACAGCTGCATGTCCCTGTCACAGGGTGGCACTGCTCGTGGTCTCCTGAACACTGGCATAACTTGCTGCAGTTTTCTCCAAACATTCCTGCAGGGCAGGCTGAGATGATACAACCAGAGGCCCATCATACACATGTCAGCAAAGATGCATAGGTCACCTGAAACTACTAACCTTTCACAGACAGCTATATTAGAGGCAATGTTTATAACTTCCTATCTTTATAATAGCGCTCAAATTAATCATTAAAACGTTACGGTGCTCGCGATATGCATGAACCGTTCAATTATTTAATGGACAAAGTATGTTGAGTCCTCTAGAACGGTCCTTTCTCACAGGAGCACAGAGCATGAGAGGGTTTGAGCCAGCTATGTTCTTAAAAATGGAAATACTGATTTAGACATGGCTGCTACCTGCAGAAGAGTGTGCAGCATGCTGTGAATCACTGTAAGAAGACCTAAAAATGAACTCTGTACTAGGGAGCTCATGTGCACTTACAATCGGTATTACCGAATAAAGTTCAGGAGTGCAGTGCACATTTAAAAACAGCTTACATTAAGTAGTAGGTTTTTGAAAAGGCTATTAATTTATAGCCCATAAAGTGCATGTTAATTAAGGCTTTGTTAAAAGAATTCAGGCTTTATAAAGTATGAGGGTGACAAGCAATGTTTTTGGATATAATCAAATGAAAAGACATGAATCTTTCTCAAATGTGGCGCTCATTTTTCATTATTACCCCCAGTAGGTAGTGCATACCTGAAAGGAATATTTGTGCAGCTCTCCATAGCGGTGGTTCAATTAAGACAGATAAGACCTTAGTGCACACATTCAATAGCACATGGGAACAAAGACGCATGCCGTTTCCCTTTCCTTCTTCAGATTATCATGTGAACACACTGGGACATTCAGTATTGACTGCTAACGAAACCAAAACTCACAACAACTTTCCCTGGTGCCCAAACCCAGGCAAACACAGAGGGACATTCTTTCACACACCCTGTCTGCATACATTCATACGCGCTCATCACAATAATGAATGAAGTCCCTGGACAATCAGTCATAGGGAACAAGACGAATCTGTGAACCGAACATGTTTTCGGGTGAGACCGCAGCACTAAGCTACTCAGTCAGGCAGCAGCAGGCAACGTGGGGGACAGATAAGAAAGGACTCCAGACTAAAGAGGCAATTACGGTGCTGTCATTATGCATGTCTGCCTTCCAAAAGCCCTTATCCGCCGCCGAGGAGACAAAAACAATGCCTTCTGTTTTACTTGGCAACCGGTGTGTAACATTTATCAGATGTCTGGGGAGTGTGTAAGGAGAGGAAGGGAGCTGAGGCCGTAAGGAAGGGGAGGAGGGTGGGGAGGAGAAGGAGCGGTGAAGGGCTGAGGAGTGGCGCTGCTTATATACACTCCTTAAGGGTATGGTTTGAATAATGAAACATTCTCACAAGCGCACGATTGGTGTGTTCCAAGGCGACACTGTTTTATCAGCAAGGTGCAAATGTTAGCTAAATGGCCTCAAATGTTAGCTATGTGGCTAGACTTTCCTGACTACCTGTTACAGGTAGTGAAATGCTGAAGATTTCTGGATATTTAAGATCTAAAAATTGAGCAAACAAGCCACTAATCCCCTCATGATTATAATTCATTCAGATAGGTTTTGTGTTCATTCTTACTTTTCTCACAGCCAGGCCCTGTGAGTCCAGCTGGGCAGCCGCAACTCCCTGTCTCATGGTGACAGGACACTCCAGCCTGGCACTGACACCGCTGGGCACAGGAAGCACCGTAGAACCCCGGGAGGCAGGCTGTCAATCAATACACACATCACCCAGGCGCACACACACACACACAATGTCACTCTTATGTCTTTTACTGCCAGTTTCCATCAGCCGCGATTTCCTCGGTCCTTTACACACTCACATTTCTCACACCTGGCTCCTCTCCAGCCTGGCTCGCACTCACAGCGGCCTGTCACATGGTGGCAACTCGAACTATGGACACAGTCGCACCTCTGCTCACAGCCCTCCCCAAAGAATCCCTTAGAACAGGCTTCAGACAAAACACACAAGCGTTCACGGTAAGCATACAACATCAGACACTTTTGGAAGATGTTTACTTTTTATATGCTTGTAAAAGGCTAACTGCACAAACTGTTTTGTTGCACAGTGCTATACGTTATCAGCTTATGTTCCCAGAGTAAACAAACCCTTCTACTTTTCTCCTGCTGATATCCAAACGTTAGAAAATGGAGCACAGGCGCATGATGTTGAAAGAAAGGATACAATTTTATGTGTTCTTGAAAATATATCCGCACCCACTAGATTACTCGAAGACAGTTTAGGAAGCCACCTGATTGGCAGAGATCTCCGATCCAACCGTGAGGACACAAACATTTTCCTGTCACTCTGTCACATCTCCCTCCATTCATACAGTGGCAGATCTGAGTACAGTTCTTTCCATAATGTCCTTCTTCACACTCTAGAAGAGACAGAAAGGAAGCATAAAAGCAAAGTTACAATCAATTAATAACTTATTGCATAAATACAACAGGGCTTTTCCAGGAAAGAGACAGAAAGACAAAAAAAAGACTTAAAAAGTTCCATCTGTTTCTCTTAGCTTCCCTACAATGTGTATTCACTGGGCACTCGATTAGGCACATCCTGCTAGTACCGACATGGACCCACTTTTGCCTTCAGAATGGCCTTAATTCTTCATGGCACAGATTCAACAAGGTGCTGGAAACATTCCACAGAGATTAGGATCCATACTGGCATGATAGCATCGCACAGTTGCTGCAGATTTGTCGGCTGCACATCCATGATGTGAATCTCCAGTTCCACCACATCCCAAAACTCCTCTGTTGGATTGAGATCTGGCAACTTTGGAGGTCATTTGAGTGCATGAACTCACTGCCATGTTTAAGAAAACAGTTTGAGACGGTTTAAGTTTTGTGACATGATGCGTTATCCTGCTGGAAGCAGCTTTCGGAAGTTGGGTACATTGTTGTCATAAAGGTATGGATATTGTCAGCAATGATCTTCAGGTGGGCTGTGGTGTTTAAATAATGCTCAATTGATATTAATGGATCTAGTGTGTGCCAAGAAAATATTCCCCATGCCATTATATCACCACCACCAGCATGATCCATGCTTTCATATTGTTCATGTCAAATTCTGATCCTACCATCTGAATGCTGCAGCAAAATCAAGACTCACTCAGTGTGGTCTTCTGCTGCTATAGCCAATGTGCTTCAAGGTTCGACGTGTTGTTTGTTCAAAGATGCTATTCTGCATGCCTTAGTTGTTATCTGAGTGGTAATCTGAGTTATTGTTGCCTTTCTATCAGCTTCAAGGAGACTAGCCATTCTCATCAACAAGGCATTTTTCACCTCGAGAACTGCTGCTCGCTGGATTATTTTCTCCTCTTCAGACCATTCTCTGTAAACCCTAGAGATGTAAACCTTTTGTCCCCATTTTGATGCTCAGTTTGAACTTGAGCAGGTCATCTTGTTAATGTCTACATGCTCAAATGTGCTAAGTTGCTGTCATGCGATCGACTGATTAGACATTAACAGGCAGCTGAACAATACATAACAAAGCGTGAGCCGCAGCACTGTCGGACTCACCCAACTCACAAGCTGCTCCAGTCCATCCCAGCGGGCAGGAGCACTGGCCACTCACCCTATGACAAGACCCTCCATTCTGACACAGACACTGGCCCAAACAGTGTGCCCCGTATTGTCCTGCAGGACAGGCTGAACTCAAATACACAGAACACAGTATAAAAAGTTAATGATATGAATGGTTTTAAAGATTGAGAAAATAAAGTATTTGATGTTATACAAATCATGATTAGAGTTATGTCTACAAATATCAACACTACAGTTATGGCAAACAACTTTTATTGCAGGTTATATAAGCATAGATTTTAATTAACTGTTCCTATAATATCAGTTCATGTGGTTAAACCGCAACATCAACTGCAGGAACTGTGCCGGGAATTTACACTGCAAAAAAACTGAAAATCACTGTATACCAGTGCATTCAAAGTTCTACAACACAGCAGAATGGTTTGAAAAATTGATTGCTTTCATGCTAAATTTGTCATGCTCAGTGATTAGCAGTGTAACAACTCACGCAGTTGGCACCTGTCTCCAGTCCACCCGGCTGTGCAGCTGCATCTCCCGGTGACATGGTTACACTGGCCTCCGTTCTGACACTCACAGGTCTGACTGCACTGCTCTCCAAACTGACCTTCTGGGCATTCTGCCCGCACACACACACACACCACAAACACATGCAAAGACACACACACTCAGTATTACCTTAGAAAAGAGACTTGAGAGCTAATTGAGATTTTGATACATTGTGGTTTTTAGCACCCATATTGTAAACTCAGCAATTATCAAAGTTCAAGATGACATTTGGGGTCTAAGAAAGAGGGAAAATGCACTAATGACAGAGGTGCATGATTAAGTCATCCTCGTGGCTTTCTGCTCACTCTGGTTCTGGTAGTTAGAACCACAAAATGGCTGTGGCGAGAGGAAAGTCTTGAATAAGACTGCAGAATGACAGACTAAGAACTTTAGTGGGCATTTCACTAGCTTCATTAAAACAATGGCATGAAATCCTCAAGAAACTTCATCATGAGAACACTGGTTAGCTGCTGAAGTCTCTTCCAAGTTATGTTCTCCCTTCCCTAATGTTGATCGCCATATACATGTGGGTGCATTTATCCAGAATTGACTTCAATTAAACCATGTATGCCCGAGGGCACTCTTGCGCTCCCTCCTTTCTCCACCCTTACCCATCCCTAAAAAAGTCATTGGCAATGTCTCATTATAGAGATAATTGTTCACAAACACTTCATAGTTGAGTTTAAGGAGAGGATGTCGTGATGAGCTCCAGTGAGGGCCTCCCTCACACCCTGTTTTAATGATGTGGCTTCCATTACCCAGAATGCAGTGTGGTCCTGCCCAGCCGGCGGTGCACAGGCAGGCTCCTGTGATGTGGTGGCAACGGGCACCGTTCCTGCACTCGCACATCTGGCCACAGTCAAGACCGTAAAAGCCGTCCGGGCACACTGTGGGCCAAGATAAAACATCCGACTGGTTAGAACTGGCAGCTTCACAAAAGAGGAGAGGAAAAGGTTTAGATGCCAATATTTTTTTATTTAGTTCTTTCTTTTCCCTTCCCCACTCTCACTCTGTTCTCCTCTTCCTACTTTCCCTCTCCGTCCTACTGAAAATACCAATATCAAATTGCAGTACCACACTGCGGCTGTTGCAAAGCGTCTGTGTTCGTTAAGTGAGCTCATGTCCCACATGTGTGGTGGATCTGGGCCACATCAAAGTTTATGGCGGCTCAGAGGCCGTTCCCTCTGGGGGGGGGGGGGGGGCAAAAAC
>VUQK01023827.1:396-11817 GCA_015106715.1 Bujurquina vittata | reverse complement strand
AGAGGATGTCAAAGTACTGACATGCTGTACTTAAGTAAAAGTAAAAGGACTTGTGTTGGAAAAACTATTCTGGTAAAAGTCGAAGTACTGGTTCAACTTCTTTACTCAAGTAAAAGTAAAAAAGTACAAGCTCTGAAATCTACTCAAAGTAAGAAAGTAAAAGTAGCTCTGTAGCAGCCTGTACTTTTTTACTTTTACTTGAGTAAAGAAGTTGAACTAGTACTTCAACTTTTACCAGAGTAGTTTTCATCACAAGTACTTGTACTTCTACTTAAGTACAGAATGTCAGTACTTTGTCCACCTCTGGTGTTAAGTAGCTTAATAAAAAAACAAACAAAAACATTCCCCTGAAAATGGTCAAGTACAAGGACTGGATTTAAAATGAGTGAAAAAAGCAGCCAATGTCCAAAGACAAATTTTTGAAAGACCACCAGAAAGAACTATTGCTCAAGACCATTTTAAAAACAAATTCAAAAGAGTCCATCTCCCAGGACAAAATTTCTATAAAAAATGAGGGGTGGCTAAAGACTTTTGCACAGTCCTGTTAAACTTTTTTTTAAAACTTTCATGTCATTTAAGAAAATTTAGTTGGAACAACACAATCCATAAATTTCTAGATGTGAGCTCACAGTACTTATGTGATGCCTTGGACACCTCTATAGTAGATAATGTACCTGTTGGTGGGGCGGGAGGGCACAGCAGCCACTAAGGTGGAGGTGTGCGGTTGAAAGGCAGGAACAGCTTCATCTGTGTACATGCCGCCACTCTGCCGATGGTTTAAACTCACCATGTCTGTCATCACAACCAGTCCTGTTTCCTGTATTAAGCGTATGGAAAAATAAACCTCTGCACAAACTAGAACTATTTTTTTAAGCTCTTTAACCGAGAGTATGTTCTCACTGTGAAAGCAAAGCGTGCATCCTTAGTGATGTCCCATTGCCACGGGAACACAGAGGACCGCCTCCGTCTTTTTGATGTCAGCCCAGGCCACCAGAAGTGTCCGTCATCTTTAGGAATACTGAAGGCATCTGAAACGTCAAACTCTGCCAGCTCTTTATAGACCTGCGTAGTGGAAACACATTTATGTAAAGTTACATTATAAGTCATTCAGTCATTCAAATACAGCTTACATTACATAACATTGATTGAGGTAACACCTTAAAAACTAATGATCTAATTGTAAGTAAGTAATTTAAATCAACTCTCTAGCTCTATATTCTATATTAACTATATTATATTTTAAGTTACAGAATGCTTTAATTCATTGTTTATTATTATTTTACTATAATCTATAAATATGACCAACCTTGTCGAGACTCAGCTGAAAGTCAGGCTTTAACAGGTAAAGACTCTTATCAACAGCGGCCACACAAACACAGGAGCCCCTCTCACCACGCACACGCACAGTCACTGGGTCCCCCGGCATGGATTCATTGGTCGACATAGAAATAGATACCTGCAATCCAAAACACAATACGAGTACACAAAAAGTGTTAATGTACAGAAGTACAGTGATGCTTTTTCTCTCCACAAAATTGTGACATTGTAAGACTGAACGTAAGATGGGTTATTCTGGTTTCTGACACCATTTTTTTTAAGAAACAGTTATATACTCACTGAAAAAGTTTACAGAGATGTTTTCGAATTGCTCAATTTGTCTTAAAAACAGTCCAAACATAAAACTTGAACCAGAAGACTGAATTTTTGCCTCATAAATGAGAAAATTATAGTCCAAATATAAAAATCTTCTATTGATCAAACTATCAGTTAAAAGAATAAATCATTTCAGCACTAGTTGGCAGTGTTGTCTGACAGATCCTCAGTGGCATTTGGAAAAAATGCCACTGAGGATTTCCTGCACTTTTGAGCAGGAAACTTTGGGAAGATGTAGTCAAAAAATGAAAGAGAGTGGAAAACGACTGCCTTTGAAAGAGGGAGGAATGGCAAGAGTAAGCCACAAACTTTCACACATCAAAACAATTTTTCACCAGCACAAAGTCACAAGTTAACACCATTAATCAGTTCTGCTGCCCTCCTTTCACCATTCTGTAAGCTGTCATCCTCTCCTGTCATGACCCCACCTATCAGCCTGCGGCCTGCATGGCCGCTGTCTCATCCTGCCCTCACAACCCCCTCCTCCAGCACTCATTCGCACAACACACACACTTTGTGTTGTAAGGGCATACCAGAGAGCTGTAAATACTTCAGGGAGTTAACTCCACCTAATGCAGGCAGGAACTGAGGATCTCTCCCAAGCCAACACAGCTGTTTGTTTACAGACATTACACTGTGGTGTAATGGTTGATGCATGGACACTTAGGCTCAGCTCCAAAATGTATACAGAGAGTGCACCCTTTTCTCCGGGTTTTAATAAATAGTTATTTTAACAGAAAATATGTTTTAAATTTTGTATATCCAAAAACATTGATGATTTGGTAACAAACATACACAACAGTACAAGCTGCAGTTCTTTTCTCTGGATAAACAGAGTTATGATACAATGACAGTAATTCTGTTTCCAAACCTGATTCTCAAACTCGGGCTCGACAGGAATTTGCAGACTGTCTGTGACACCCTCACCGTTTCCCCTCACATAGTAGACCAGCAGACGGCTGAACGGTGCCATGCTGTGACTAACAGGAAAGCGTAGGTACGACACACAGCTGTCCATCTCGGTCTGGGAGGAAGAGCCTGCAACATGAGTGATGGCAAAGGAAAAAGACTGGGGTGACAATGTTTTCACCAATACTATGCAGTATTCTGAAGTCAAAGACCACTATGAGGATACTTGGACACTGATTTCTTAAGCACTGCAACTATTAAACAAAAAACAAATAAAAAATATATATTTTTCTGTGCAATTTTATCTCTTAAAATTACCTGGACAACACTGAAGTTAGAGTTGTAATAACAAGAAATGACTACCAGAAGCAGAAGGAGGCAGGTGGGTGCTGTGAATGTTCTTGTCAAAGGTGATTGTAGCCCTTTTTCCTCTGTGGGATGCTGTCAGGTTGGCTGCTTGTTGGCCTGATAGGACAATGTTCCCCCTGGATGCTACCTCATAGTGCAGGGTGAAGTTACAGGGACAAGTGGATTTGAGAGCCACTTCTGCCTCTTGTCCAACCTATACATGCAGATAGATTCAAATATGCTTTCATGGTCACACTGTGATGTTTTAAATTATGCTTAAATTACATTTTCACAAACGTGGACTAAAGAAAAAGGTGAAACCTACCTTGAGTGGGGTGTTGGGGCTTTGGATCTGGATGTGACACCTGCTAGGAGAGTACCAACTGCTGATGGAAAGGTAGCTGGGCAAGTACTGGTCTCCAACTGTTTTGCCTTCAATGGATATCACCTTAGTCTTTGTGAAGAAAACGCAAGTTTTAGCTTCAAATTACTCCTTGCATCAGTCTGATTACATTACATGACAACAGGAAGTTCTGACCTCAAGCCAGACATACTGAGCAGCAGTAGGGATGGAAGGGATCTCAAAGGTGGCCTGACCGTCCTTGGAGATCAGTTCACTGGTATAGACGTTGTCCTTCGGAGTCAGCTCTGCCTTAACACGTACCCTTACCCCATCAGCTGGGCTCCCGTCAGGGTAATTGACCTCGATCTGCAGAGTAAAAGCAAAACGAGCGAGTGGGACTCATTCTGTTTGCCACTAGAGTCAAAGTCAAAGCTTTATTTAAAAAGCACAGCAAATAAACAGTTACACAGAAAACAAAAGCAAAAGCTACAGAAGTTACACAGAAAAAGTGACTCTTCTCTAAGCAAATGCCAGTGAGATGAAGATTAAAGCTGATCATTTCCCTTTAGTACCCCCCCCCACACACACACACACACAGTGCAAATAACTTAGTTTTGCACTCTCACCTTCCCTTTGTAAGGCAGACCAGGCTTGAACTGTTTCCGTGTCTCCTTGGAGTACTTGATGTCAATAAGCTGTTTATGTACTGGTGTGGAATCATCAAATGTGGTTTGCCTGCTTCCATCTATGCTGGACACAGAAGCCCAAATGCTAACAGTCCCTCTGAAGTGATCTGCCACATCCAAGGGCATCATGTCCTTGACGCACAGGCTGAAATTTGCAGAGCCTTTGATCTGACAACAGAAGAGATGTAATCAGGTATAGTTGGATGTGTATAATTCTGGTGCCAGGGTTTGGAGTTTAACCTCTTAGATAATAACAATGATTTACAGTGTATGCATAAAACAGTAGCACTTTGAAGGAACTCTGAATAACAATGAATACAAAACAATAATCAATCAATCTTGTTTTCATATCAGCTTGGAAGTCTCTAATAGTATAATAAGAATCATAGAGATACATGTTGAATAGGGATTGAAAAAAAAACTAACCTCCAAAGTTTTTATGACAGGATGGCCCATCTCATGGCGGTAGTACCCGACTCCATTCACTGTCATATTTACTGTCAACTTCCCAGCTACTGGTTTCCCAAATGTATACCTACATAGGGGTGACATGTCAGAGTGTAAGATGATGTATTTTTTTTTTCATCCATCCATCCATTCATTTTCTTCTTCTTATCGAATTACGGCCCCGGCCAGATGATGGATTCAAACATAGGACCTTCTTGCTGTGAGGCAACAATACCAACCACCATGCCAACATGCCAAGGCAGCATGGTATTCTTTTTTTTATTGTAAATATTATAACAATAAAAAAAAACCATTATATACCTGTTATAACTCCATATTAACACAACAATAAAACCACCTGCCTACCAGTGACTAAGTCCCCTTCATGCTTTCAAAACTGCTCTGACTCGTGGGGCATGGAAATAAGACCACTAGGGGTGATTTATTGCCCCAGGACACTTGAAGCAGACGCTGTGGGTTTCACACTGTGCACTCTGTGGCTCAGGCTTGTTCTGGCACGTCCCTTGGATGCACTATCGTATTATGATTTGGGAAGTTTGGAAGTCAGGCCAACCCTTGAGGCTCTATAAAGTATTCCTCAAGCTGATCTTGTGCAGTTTTTGATAATGTGGCAAAGCACATAGTCCTGAAGGAGGAGGCCACTGCCATGGGAAGATGTGCTATTTTGCAACAATGTTTAGCAGGTGGTATGTGTCAAAGTCCACACGCAAGTACCCAGGTTTCCCAGAAGAGCACTGCACTGGAAGGAGATTATGACTTCACCTGTCAGTGGTTTTTTTTTTATGTTGCGGCTGATTGTTGTATACAGAAAAAAAACCCACAAGTCCTGGTTAAAGACTTGTTCCACTTTGTTACAGCGCTGAATATTTTGTGACTTACCTGGCCCTGACAGTGGCCTGCTCACATAAGTTAAGATCACGGATGTAGCGTGGTGGATCAATCACCAGCTCAAATTTGGGCACCACTGAAAGAGAGGCGACAGAATATTTTTTTGTTGCACTTTTTCCTGTTTTATGTCTTAGAAATTAATAGATTTGTGTCATGCTGTTGGTTTCTAATACATTATTTGACAACTACACTCATTTGTCTAATAGGAGTAAATCAGTAAAGATTGAAACACTAAATTTGTTTTCAACAAAACTAGAAACAGAAACTCAGCAATTTTAAAAAACCTAAAATGTGCATAAAGAATGGCTCAATAATATTGCAGAATAAACTATCTGCCAATCTAGATAGATCCTCACCATATTTTTGCACTTCAAATGACTTGTTATAGGTGTGGCCCTGCACCTCCACAAAGACAAACCAATCTCCCAACACAGGCTGGTCAGACAGGGGAAAGCTCATGTTCACCACCCCTACAGGAGACAAAAATCTAGTTAACACATTCATTCCAGTGAGCTTGGTAGTGATTAACCAAATTGTGCCAATTATTTACCACCCTTCATACTAATTATGAGTCCAGAAATTTATTGTTTTACGTTGGTCACTCAGAAGAACACAGCAATGAAACATAAATGTTCAGCTTGCACAAAGATGATGCAAAAATACTGCAAATAATGTGGCTCACCACAGCAGACAGAATGAAGCCTTTTCCACTGCACCATCCTGGATCCTCTTGGATCCTGAAAGATCAAAATAGGAGGTCCCAAACCAGTGTTATGAAAAAAAATGTAGTCCAATTTTTGTTGGTCGCTGAATGTTATCACACAATAGCAAGGTCATATACAGTTTTATTATCACTGCGATGGCCATCACAGTTTTCTTACTAAACTTGACCCAGATATCTGGCTACTGATCACTGCCAAAATCCTTTAAAAAACGTATACTGTAGGCTACAAGTGAGGAAAAAAGCATCTGTGTGCTTCTTGCTACCGATAACTCCTGTATAAGCTGCTGTTAGCTTCCCATGAACTTTTAGCTTGGCATTTTTACCTAAATATTTCTTAAGATCTGTAAAGATGAGGGAAGATCCAGTGTGAGTAAGATTTGCAAATACAGGGATTACAGTGTGTTGTGGGTGTACTGATAAAGGCGAAGAGAAGAGAAGAGAAGAGAAGAGAAGAGAAGAGAAGAGAAGAGAAGAGCTTCCTTTCATGTTGTTTATCCTTGTACTGGTCCAAAGAGCACCCTGTTATCTAGGTGAGCTGCCCTGACTTCTGCTCTGTAATCTCCAAGCAGGCTGGGAACTAAAATTGCCACTGTCCCATCCCGGACGTAGCTCTGCCAACCCTGGGTGGTCCTGCCAGACTGCACTCACCAAAATATATGCCTCAATCTGCAGAAGAAAAAAGAGAAAGCCAAGAAAAAGTTGCTATAAAGTTGATTAAATGAAATAGACATTGTATGTTTCATCTCCATGCTTCATTTCATTCATTCCTAATTCAGCTATTTCGGTTTGTGAAATTAAGTACAGCTTTTTACCTGCAATGGACCTTTATAGCTGCAAACATCAATAAGCCATCTGTCTGCAGAGTTGCACAGTATATTTGGAGCCATTGCTAACATTCCAAGAGAAATGAGTCTACCTTGGCTTCAATAAACAGGTACATTTCCCTGCACTCAGTGCAAACTAAGTTTCTCCTCTTAACTCCACCAACTAAAAGGTGGAAAAGTATGTTCATAGTAAACACTGTGTCATAAATCAAAGTGAATGTATCAATTCTATTGTAAAAAAAAAAACCAAAAACAACTCAGGTTTGGACATTGGATTTAAAAAAAAATGTAAGTAATAAAATATTTATATTAAGAAGGTGTCACCAACAACCCTACAAGTTTATTGTGTACTGTGAATCTACTGGAAGATGCACAATTAATGGCTTCAATATGACATAAATTCACAATCACCTTCTCATTTACTGGCCTCATGTCAGGGTCAACTGTGTAAACATTGATGAGAACTAAAGGCAAAGAAAACGAGAAAAAAAGAGAGAAATGCAATATTGTTAAAAGAAGGCTTTCATGGTTTTAATCAAAAAAACTTCATGCGCATAAATATCTAGCACTTCTAAAAGAAAATCTCAGCTGTCTGAATTCATTTGATGAGTTGAAATTTTAAACTATGCCATCAGGATCACTAACTGAGTCTTAGCATTACTCTGTGATTAACTGATTAACTACCAGGTGCACTATGAGGGAACCTTTATGTTTGGGTTTGTAGACGGGCTTGTCAGTCTGGATGAAGACAGCTGTGCCCTTGCTCTCCACGGTGATGGTGGTGTAGTTGTGGAAAATGTAACCTCCTTCCGTGAGGTGACGGTTCCCCCAGACCTTCAGATGGGCCTGGCCTCTTAGCCCCGAGGGAACCTGGTGGCGTATGCACACATCCATAAACACATACAAAAGCCAAGTCAGCAGGGATTGAAAACATAAATTAGGATTGAAGTGTTTACTCAAGGCTGTTGTGGTGTCCCACGCATTCAAATTGTTGGCCATGATTTATTTGATTTAATCTTCTACAGAACAAAGGCTACAGAATAACAAAAAAAGATTAAAAAAGCAGAGAGGACGCCAACCTCCAACAGAGTTCACGTCACGTGACGGTATTTTACGAGAACGAGGGTAGAGGTTATGAGAAGGGAAGGGGGAGAGAGCGAGAGAGACAGAGGCGAAGAATCTCTAAGAGTCGTGCATACTAGATTGATCTATTCCAGCCTTCGGGGGCGGCGGACCATACATGCACGTCAACAGCTGTTGCATATTATATTGAGGCTGTTACCTTATTCCCAATGAATGAGCAGAGACAGATGTTGCATTACAAATAATGTTAGTGTTGATTTGCATGTTGCTTGAGGAATGTGCACACAGCGGACAAGGGGCTCGCACTACCGTGCAGCTGTCACCGCTGCTGAGAAAATGAAAGCAAACTAAGTGGCACACAAAGTTCGACTCACCTTTAGTTTGATGGTGCCTTTGTCTAAAAGGAGGAAAAAGTGAGATTTAAAGTAAGATTTTTTTTTCCCCAGAGGCTCTGTCTCTCACACACATGATGTAACTACTGGTTGCACCTACTTCTGAGGTGCAACCAGTAGTTAAATGGATAATGAATAATAAATTGATTTCGAATGTGTCAAAGACAAATAGCATTATGTTTGGTTCCAACCACTTTATTAGAGAAAATCTGGTTTTAAAGGTTTCTATTAATGTTGTGTTTGCTGATCACACCCAAGCTGCTGTGAGTAATCTTAGATAGTAAGTTATCCTGGACAGAACATGTTAATAAGACAGCTGTTAAACTTTGAAATGATGTTTCTGTAGTTTAAAGAATGTGCAAAAATGTTTGACACCAAAATCAATCAAACAGTTAATCCAGGCTTTGATATTGTCTCATCTTGATTATTCCCCAGTAGTGTGGTCTAACGGCACAATGGATCGGTTGGGGAGTTGCAAATGGTATAAAATAGAGTGTACCCTTTATTGTGGGTATAGAACGAACATTGTAACAATGCATAAATGCCAAAGCCGCTTAACTGTAAAATACAAATTACTTTACTCTTTACTTCCATTTATGAGGATATTATTGTATTATTTTGTATAAAAATGTATATTTCTGTGTAGGCAGGCAGGTAAAGTCTTTATCACCCATAACAAGAACCAATTCAATCAAGGGGACAGTTTTATATCGGGCTTGTAAAGAATGGAATTTATTGCAACGTAATAACTTAAATGTTATCTAAGTGTTATGTCATCAAAGTTTACCCTGATATAAGACATCATTTATGACGTTAGGAGCAGTTTTTTTGTTTGCGAGTGCGGTCTGTTTTGTTTTTTGTTATGTTATGCATCATATACGTGCATGCTGTTACAGTGCACTGTCGCTGATCTGTGACGCCAGGTAGAACAGCTGCTGTGCTGCTGCAGCTAAGGGGGCTCAACCTCAGTTCTCACAAATCTGTAACATGCTTTAAGTGTAAGCGCTATGGTTAAGTGAGTTTAGTGGCTGTTCAGCCTGGGTTAGCTGGAAATCCAGCTGCAACCTCTCTCCTCTAAGCAGAGTGAGCAGAACTATTCATGGTGCTGTCAAACAAATCACGCAATGTATACACTGAGTGGCAGATAAGTTGAACTCAACTGATGCCTGCAGTCACAGATAATGTATATAAAAGACAAAGCTCATCCAGAGCACATGGTTGTGGCAGAGCTAACTCAGGTTCATACTGTCTACGTGTGTGTGTTCCTTAATCTATGTGTACGTTTTGCATGCCTGTGCGATCTCAGCACCCTTTCAAAAGAGTGACATAAAGGGGGCATCTCTTCTAAACCTGTTGGTGCATGCTTCCTTTCCAAAAGTAACGCACCGTGCCAATGTAACTTTAGCTTAAAGAATTTGTTCTCACCGAGCACTGAGCCATGGCTGTGGGCAACCGCCTGCCCCTTCACCGACAGCTGCACCTGGACGCGTGTTTCTGCTTTCGCGTTGAAGATGGTTACACTCACGCTCTCCTCAACGCCTGCTCGAAACACAGAGGGTGCAGCGACCAAGTAGCCCCTGAGAGAAGAGAAGGAGAGCAGAGAAAGGGAAAGGAGGGATTTTCATAAGAGAAGGGAGCATGGGGGTAAAGTGAAGTGAGATGACGGGAGGGAAGACAGAGAAGGGGGAGAAAACAGGTGATGGTAAGGAAATCAAAAGAGGTTGGGAGACCAGGTGACTTAAGGTGTTTGTAAATTCACATTTTTTCCTCTCTAACTTCATGTTTTTTAGTCTCATCTACACACAAGCACGAACAAAACAAAAACACAACAGCATCAGGTTTAACTGCAATGCCTATGAGGGATGCGATACCTGATGGCCACTGAGCTTTTTGCCTTAAGGTTTTCTTTGGGTGGTCCGGCACCCTCTCACACAACCTCGACGTCTGGTTTGAAAAACAATGACTGAGATTCCACACAGTGACTCTGACATTTAATTGAGGGAAGGGAGCCTGCCACTGAGGTCACTGAGCAAAGGTCATTCTCTGATGCTTATTAACAGTGTGGAGAAAAAAAAGTTCAATTTAAGTTTTATTTGGAAGGAGCATGCCTTCTGGCACAGAGGGGCTACGTCTCTCAGGTAACAAAGGTAGAATAATAGGTGCTCTTGTTAGCATGGCCCGGCATAACTCAATCAGCAGAGAGGCATCTGTTAGGAGTGTGTGTGGAACAGGTCAGCCAAGTGCCCACCAAATCTTGAGCTGTGTTTTAGAATCATTCAGTTTTATTATCTTTGACCATGTAAATATCTTCCTGTTAGACCAGCTCATCGCTTGCTCACCCCAGCTTTTTTTTCTTTTCTTTTTCTAATGGGCCAATGCACCCCTTAACAACTTAACTGAAGATCACACAAATTAGAGGTGAGCAAATCCTTGAGCACAA
The DNA here is from genome assembly GCA_015106715.1 of Bujurquina vittata. Classification (NCBI taxonomy): domain Eukaryota; kingdom Metazoa; phylum Chordata; class Actinopteri; order Cichliformes; family Cichlidae; genus Bujurquina; species Bujurquina vittata. The sequence goes on along the minus strand of VUQK01023827.1, from coordinate 1,059 downwards.
GCCCAATTGCATGCATGAGAGAAGGATCAGGTGGTTGGCATTACAGCACTACGGCATTACAGCTAGAGGCAACTGCAGTTCCTGAGAGAGAGAAAAAGTCATGAGAAAATCCCTTGGAAAATAAGGAGAAGGCGGATAATAAGAGGAAATTGACTCTGTGCTTTTGATCTACAGTGAGTTTAACCAGCTCTTGGATGAGCCGGGATCAGGTGGTGGAGACCATGCGTATTTCGGTCACATGGCTCCATTTACTCGAGTTCTAATTGTTTTTGCTCAACTGTTGTTCTCTGGGAGTTAAAGAGCCTCAGTGCTCTCCTGTGTAGGTGAAGCCAATAATAGTCACGTGGTTTCATGTTTTGCTTTTTGATCAAACTTCTCCTGAGCAAGCTGGTTTAAAACCTGACAAAAAAAGAAAAGAAAAAGAAAGAGTTGAGCTCTCCTTTAGAAAAAAATAAAGCTTGCGTTTGATAGTAAATCATCCGTTTTTGCACTTCTTCCCTCCCCCCAAGAAGAACTGCTACAACTCTGTTATCTCCCAAGGTCAGAATCAAGCCCTCAACCACCTGACTGATAGCATCAGTGTGCATGGGTCTGGGGCAAACGGGGGGGGGGGGGGGGGGGGGGGGGACAAGGAGAAAGAAATAATTTTTTTTTTACGGTGTT
>VUQK01023822.1:0-12984 GCA_015106715.1 Bujurquina vittata | reverse complement strand
AATTAGGAGGCTTGAGGCAGGGATGACGTGCTAAACCACATGTGTTTTATTCACCAACATTTAAACAACAAAAAAAAACATAACACAAAAAACCCCATACAGCCAAAATGGTCAGGCCAGGCTCCTCGCCTGATCTTAAGTGGCAGCCTTTTATAGAGGGCAGCTCATCATCCATGTGGGCCTAATCATTTTCTCTAGGGGCAACAAAACTATACTAACAAACTAAACACAAATTTTAATCAAATATCTTTATTAATATCAAACCACTTACCAAATATTAAATTTACTAAATAAAATTCTCCACCAGTTCTACTAAACAAATATATAAAACTGGGGATAACCCATTCCTTCCCCACACCACTGTGGTCCGATCCAGAACCTTAAAAAGGCCCTCAGAAACCTGGTGACTCTTTTGGCCGGGACACCTGAGAAGGCACAGGTAAGCAGTTTGTCACACTTAAAAATGCTAATGCTAACAATTAAAATGCATATTCTACAATCTAAGCTGTAGATTGTAGTTTCCTGTTTATCAGCTGGGAAACTGGCAACAGGAATCTACCACAAATAAAAACATTAAACCATTTATTGTGACTGCATTCCTTTATTTAAGCTAAAAATCACCTGTGCCCCCTCTACAATAACCCATGTAATGAAGAGCTTCATTACAAGTTGTATGAGCTAGTGGTGCTGTGTTTTCATATGCAAGCAGAGTGCATGAACTATTTGTATTTGGGCAGGCTGCTCTCCTAGGTAAACACTAATAACATGCTTTATGATTAAATCGATTTCTAGGGCCAGTGCAGAAGTCCAGTTCCAGGCACCTGCAAGTGGAGACTCGGGTAGTCCATCTTGTAGCCTTATTGGCTTTTCATTTACCATCTTTCACTGTTATCTATCTATTGTCACCCGATCATCATAATTTTTTATCAGCTGAGAAAGCTAAAGCTTCATACTCACACCAAGCTTCTATCTCTGTTCTGCATTACAAAGAGACTTTATTAGGAGCGCTCAATAGAGAAATTACAATCAGTTGTTGCTGCTAATTACCAGTGACTTTTTTTGGCATCTTATCAGTTTGAAGATTACTGAACTGAAAATTTAATGAACCCTCATCATGCTTTAGTCATGTGTGTCTGCTTATCACTGTTTTGAACTGCAGAATCTGACACTTTTAATGTTGTCTTGCTGGTTAATAATCATACATGGCATGTTAAACAGAATAACATTTCTGAATCATTAATATTTTAAGTGGTTGATTATTCAAGCATTTTATTCGCTGAATCATCACTGAATTTAATATAGTATCTGATACATTGTCTAGTCTTTCATCTTTCATAGAAAGAAGATATTGTGTTTATAAAAATAACACTTGCAATTACTATAAGCTTGCCACAGTTTAAAAAAACACCACAGTGCTTGCTTGTCTACTCCTACTGTTATACATTCTATTTTACTCATTCTTTTATGTCGTCATGCACGTTATGCAACAAGGTCAACAGACCTGACACACAAACTCTGCAGGTATTCTGAAGAACTGTAGAACTGGTGTGTTGTCTGCCATTTATTTAGCCATGATCGGATATCTAGATAGCTCAGAATAACGAGGGGTTACATCAGTATGGCCTTCTCACTGGGAAACGTATGTTTTATTCAGTGTTGTTTTTATGGCTACACAATGTTTTTGTGTATTGTTGCAAAAAATTTGAAGCAAGAAGGTACAAAAAAAAACAAAACTGAAAAATCATCTCATACTGCACATATAGGTGAGTTATTTAATACAATGATGCATTTTTTTTGGTAATTAAGATGGAATCTTAATTCTGTATGTCTGCGTTAGCCCTGCGACTGGCCTGTCACAGGCAAAAAACAGACAACCATTTACACCAATGGGCAATTTAGTCACCAATTAACCTAAGCCCAACAATTGCATGTTTTTGAATTTCCTGGATGAAGTCAAATGCATTCCAACCTGCTCACATTTCTAGTCGAAAGTTAAGTTGACATTTAAAACACTGTAAAAGTGCCAAATTACAGCGCGCGCATTGGACAGTGCATTGATTTACTCTTCCTTAGACTGGTTTGTGGCTGTGTTTAACACCTGTTACAATTTTATGAATTATCTGTACAATTGTCTCCTTGTCTACTTACTTACCTTGCTTGTAGTAAGAACATAACATGTTCCGAGTACCAAGGTTTGAAATTTGCTCCTGCTACAGATATAACCACAGAGTCATAATTTCAATGGTACAGTATAAGAAAAAGTTATACTCTATAGTTCTTTTCCATCACTTTCAGTTAAGTGTTGAGATCACTCTCTCTCCTCAGGTTTCATAGATACTTCGGGCAAACTTGGAATTGGGTGGATGGATAGTATGAGAGCAGTAAAAGATGCTCAAGATTTGATGGCACCCTTGCAGTGATTCAAACCTCTGCTGAGACAATGTAGATCTTTTGGTGATTACGGCTCATTTGAATCATCAGACTGTGTCTCAAGTCTTTTCTCACATATCTGTTGATATAAATAAATAAAAAAACAGCCTGAGGAACATCTGTTCTCTGAACTTAAAGTTGTTAATTTTCAGTTTCTTTCTTTAGTATGCACACTTGTATACTCCCACTGCCTGCTCTCCGCGAGATGCAGTGCTCTTCCACTACAAGAGCAATAAATTGAAGGTTTAAGGATGAAGGAGCACTTGGTAAAAGAGCATTCAAATATAATTTTTCCTGCTTTACTGAACTGCAGTCCATTATTTCCAAAACAAATCAGCTATTCCACCACCTACACAATTGAATATCAAAAGCAACACAAATAATTTGTACCAAATGTTCTGTTCACAGCGTGGGAACTGTAGTGAAGGTAGACAGCGCAAAACAACCTCAGGTCACACTTGTGTAACATGCCAATACTCTATTCTTCACCATCAGCTATTAGTCATTTAAGAGGGGCAGATGGATGGCACGGCTTCTTTAATGTCATCACGACACAATCATTACCTAATGATTTCCTGCCCTCTAGTTTACAGTAAACGGGCGCAATTAGGGCTGGCCAATACAGCAATAAAGCAGAGTAACCTGGACCACTTGTATTGTACTATCACCTGACAGCATTATTGGAATGATTTTGACACCCGTGTTTCAAGATTCATGAACACTAATAGGTGTTATTGTGCAGCATCTTTTAATTTAGAAAAATGACCCAATTCAAAATAATTGTTTTTATCTTTTCCACTTTCCCAGTCACAGAGCCCACTAATTACTATGGAGAAAATGCAACAACTAGATTAACAAAGTTGTTTCAGTCTTACAGCTCATATCCTGCATGCTCTGGCGTGCAGAATGGGTATTCTATCACAATTCAAAGGAAATTTAAACTTGTTAAAGTAGTAAACTGCCACAACACAAAACTTTGTACGACGCTGTACATGGGGCTGCATAGCCACAGACCCATGTTAATGCATATCCATTGTGCCTTCATGGGGCATTTCCGCCTTGGAGCCAAAGAGGAATTTCCCCCAATCCAATGTGTTTTTAACAGATGGGTATATATTCACCACATAAGCCACTGCTACCCAGGCCTAAAACCAATCAGTGACCATCAGGCAACCTGGAATTCTTGCTACCTTCAGCAACTGCTAAATGACTGAAATTCAAAAGTGTTTGGCGCTGGGGAATACAAATGTTTCCCTGATGAACTCTGGTCACATATATACATAGTTTATGTTTAAAAGAAGCAACAGGCTGTTAAGTGCATTTTCTGATTCACAAACGTCTGCTCTCTGTTGCTACATGTGCTTAAAAAACTATAACTATAAAAAAATATATAAAACTACAGTTCTGTTATATTGGTTGAATAGAGGTCTTTGTTGAAAAAGAGAGGTTTTTGCAGCTAGTGACCTTGGTTGATTCCTGCAGTGTGTTGGTGCTTTCAGGTACTCCCTCCCTTTGTGATTAAAGAACCTTAAACTGTGGGAATATTGACATATGGACACACACACACACATACACACACACACACAGAGAAGAGAGAGACATGTAGACACATTGAACACGTTTGAAACGTGTAAATTCTTTTACATTTTTTAGTGGTGACAATCTTCCCAAATATAATGACAGACTCCATACTTTTGCCTCAAGATCCAACAGAATTTGAAAATAAGAAGCAGAGGTAGATTCTTGCAAACAGCGCCTTGTTCAACCACTGAAATCGAACCATTTTCCTGTTTTATTTACAACAGTGGTCCCCAGCTCTGGGGACCACTGTTGTAAATCGAGGTAAAAATCGAGGTAAATCGAGGATCCTCGGCGCATCGTATGTGCTTGGTTAAATCTTCCAGTGCTGTAGATTTTACCAGTGCTTTTAAAAACCCTGACTTAAGCAATTGGGACTTTTGCTCGAGCTTGATTACTGAGGATCTCACTAAATGCTTTATATCAACTTGCACTGTATTGCCGCTTTTACAATCAGACACACCAAACCTTCCTCTCAGCACTGGTAGGATGAGATAACCGTTGCTCTCAGACGTGATAGCAGACGTGCTGAGAGAAGGTGGAAAAAGGACACGCTCCTTGTCTCCTTAGAGATCCTGCGTGACTGTTGAAGTAGAAAGCAGTCAAATATGCAAAGTCTGCTTCCTTCTCTAACATTGTTTCAAATAACAGTCACAGGCCTCATTTTCTTTTTAGTGTTTTTAATTCACTAACTAATCCCCGCTGTGATGTAAACCAAGCGGACGTGTGTCCTGCACTGTGTGAAAACTTTAAGAAATGTCTTTGTGGAAAAAAATCCCTGCTCTCAGACCTTTATCACCTCAGGCTGAAACATATCTGTCAGTACCTCCTCCCAGCAGAGCTATCTTTGAGCAGTTTGAGCCTGTCAGACTCTCCACAATAAAGGAGGTGGTTCATCATGAGACCTTTAAATTCTCCCACAGACTGTGTTCCCTCTCACCTTTTTAAAGAGGCTTTTGATTCAGTGGGACCAACTATTCTTGCTCTGATTAACAGTTCTCTTGCATCTGGTTGTGTTCTAGCTGCCTTTAAACATGCTGTTGTATAGCCTCTAATTAAAAAGAAGAACTTTGTCCCTGCTGTTTTCTCAAACTATAGACTGATATCTAAATTACCATTTTTGTCCAAGGTCCTTGAAAAAGTTGTTTTCAAGCAACTTCCAGCATTTTTATGCTCGCATGGTTTGTGGGAAAAGTTTCAGTCAGGTTTTAGATTGCGTCACAGCACAGAGATGACTATTTTGGGAGTTTAATAATAATAATGCCATACACTTATATAGCACTTTTCATGGTACTCAACGCGCTTTACAATTTCGTGCACTTTTCATTTACATCTCAATCACACGTGGTGGTAAGCTACTAATGTAGCCACAGCTGCTGGGGCACAGCCTGGGGCAGTCTGACGGAAGCGTGGCTGCAAATTCGTGCCTACGGCGCCCCGACCACCACCAAACACCAACCACACAACACATTCACACTTAGGGTGTGGGTGAAGTGTCTTGCCCAAGGGAAACGATGACAGCATGCGCTCAGACGGGGACTTGAACCAACTAGGTTGCAAGGTGAGCACCTACCCACAGCGCCACTGCCAGTGATCTCCTTTTAACTGTTGACTCTGGTAACCCTACCGTTTTAGTACTTCTAGAACTGTCAGCTGCCTTTGACACTGTGGACCACGAGATCCTTCTATCTCATCTAGAACATGAAGTTGGAATCAAAGGCATGGTTCTGTTTTGGTTCGGATCATTTCTTACTAATAGAAGTTTCTCTGTTCACCTAGAACATTGTTTTTCTACAGCAGCACACCTTTCTTGTGGAGTACATCAAGGGTCGATCCTGGGCCCACTTCTTTTCTCACTGTATATGTTGCCTCTAGGGTCTATTTTTAGGAAACATAATATTTCTTTCCACTGCTTTGCTGATGACATCCAGGTGTATATGCCTATCAAACTGAATGGCAGACATCCATGGGGGCCTCTGCTGAACTGTCTCAGTGACATTAAGTACTGGATGAGAAACAGTTTCCTAAATCTTAATGAAAGCAAGACCAAGGTTATATACTTTGGTAAATTTGACCCCTCAGGCAACTCTTCTGGCACTCCGAGTCATTTGGCTCCTCACTGTCATTCTGCTGTGAACAATCTGGGTGTTATTTTTGATAACTGTTTTGAAATGAATAAGCAAATAAATGCTGTTACTAAATGTAGTTTTTATCAACTCAGTGTCATTGCTAAGGTAAAACCTTATCTCCCGCAACAGGACCTGGAAAAAGTTATTCATGCTTTTATCACTTCCTACCTGGGGATTCTTTGGCATTGATCAATCATCTGTGCGCCGCCTGCAGGTAATCCTGAATGTGGAAGCTCATCTTTTAACTGGTATAAAAAAGCAGAATACATTACCCCGGTCCTGTCATCCCTTCATTGGCTTCCTGTCCATTTTAGAATAGATTTTATGATTTTATTGCTTACTTTTAAAGCTTTAACCAGACTGGCGCCTTTGTAACTGTCTGAGCTGCTTTACAGTCACACTGTGAGAGCTGTGAGGTCATTTAACTAATTGCTCTTACAGAAGCCTAAAACTAGATTAAAGCAGAGAGGTCATCGAGCTTGTGCAGCACCAGCACCAAAACTATGGAATATTCTACCTCTCCATATCTGCACAGCTCACACAATACATACATTAAATCTTTACTAAAAACACATCTCTTCTCCCAGGCATTTGGCTGGAGTGTAACATCCTTTTAGACAATTGCTTTTTATTTATTTAATCTTATTTATTGTCTTTTAATGTTGTGCTTTGTGCAGATTTTCTGATTTAAGTGTAGTTCTTGGGGCTACATACTTTAATGTGCAGCACTTTGGTCAACTTTGTTGTTTTAAATGTGCTATATAAATCAACTTGACTTGGAAGATTATAATCACAAATGAATGTATGCCTCAAGGATTTTAGCTCTGAATACAATGTTCACATTCAGGAGATTTCTCTTTCTCTAACAGTTTTCATTCTCAGGAACACCTTACACAACAACACCACCACCACCAGCTTTAAAAATGACCAGCAAGCAGAATCACAATCAATCTGGCATAGTCTCAACAAAAGTCTGTGACAATAAAAGGCTTATGAAGGAAAAAAAAAAGTTTTTAATTGCCTTGTATTGTGGTGGTATTGATACATTTAATCCACCATCTGGCCTGGGCCTTTCTGTGTGGAGTTTGCATGTTCTTCCTGTATCTGCGTGGGTTTTCTCTGGGTACTCCAGTTTCCTCCCACAGTCCAAAGACATGCAGTTCCTGAGGTTAGGTTAATTGGTGATTCTAAATTGCCCACATGTGTGAATGGTTGTCTGTTTCTCTGTGTTGGCCCTGCGGCAGGCTGGCGACCTGTACAGGGTGTACCCTGCTTTTCACCCTATGACAGCTGGGATAGACTCATTGATTTTAAATAATTTAATTTTGCCATGCAAATATTTACTAATTAGGCCTAAAACACCAAATTCAAGGTGCAACTATGAAGTCATTAGTTTTAAAAAATTATTAAATAAATGTTGCAACATCGGACGCACATCTCCCATTGTTTTATTTGCACTGTCAAAATTAATTATTTTCATAAAGGTCAAATATATAGCTTGACAGTGGCTTATATTTGATTTTACAGGTATATTTAATGTTACCTACCTAACATGTACCTAACATGATGACCACTGAAACAAGATATCTCATATCTAATATCTCAATCTGATTGCTTAAAAATGCATTAGATGCTCATCCTGGCTTTCAGTTCGACTGAACTGCCATTTTAGTTCAGTGAAATAAGTGGAAAATACTCCAGCTACTCTGTGTTTACAAGAGCTAGTAAATAAATAACATCAGCTGTCACTGAATTAACAAACTATGTGCTCAGGCAAACCTGGCTGTCATCTGGGATCCAGGAAATGAGGTCTGCAGGTCGGAGTGGTTGGCTGAACGGGACAACTTTAGTCCTCCAGCCTCATCATTATTGTCACCAGTAACAAGGTAGCATCTGTTACATCTTTCAGCTTTCTGAGACATTTTAATGTCATTATTGCTTACATCATGTTCACACAAAATGCGCTGCCAACTCTAACGCGGTCGAGATATTTCAGTCTGGACTAAAGTAGTGGACCAACTGTCACTGCCATCCGTCATCCCAAGAGGCATGCTGCTTTAGCTGAAAACATTTTTTTAAATACATAAGACTGGGCACCAAACATAAATAGTGGAAATTCTCCAAGCTAAACCAATATCTCACTGCCAGTGGTAAGTGAGAAAGGTTGTTCTGATAATTTTATCCTGTTTGGATTTATGGAACTATGCATGCAGCCTTTGTCTGGGACACACTGTTCTTTACATGCAGCTTACCCACGACAAACAAAAATGTACCTTTTAAGTGATATTTGTCTGTTTGCACTAACTCATAGTAACCATGTGTAGGTTTTAATGAAACCTGTGCCATTCTCCCTTTTGGAAATACAGAACCCATTTCAGTGTCTGCCCTGATTAATCTGGCTTTTACTGGCATGTTCAAGTGTCTCGTGACACTCCAGAAACTGCTTCATATCTTGGCCACGAATCCATGCATTTCAGGCAAGCTTTTGGAGTACAAAAAGTCAAATCCAAGTTTATTGTGTGTCAGCACAAAAATTCTGGCAGCAGCAGTCTAAAAATTGACATGGGTATCAGGCATCTGAAAGTACTTATCAGTCAAACCCTGTAAAGGTCTGTGCCAGTCAACACATTACTGCAGATTGCAGTGGGTTTGGCCTCCGCTCAGTGTTCCCTTGGTCCAGCTGAACAACGCAAGCAATGGAAAGTGCCATCTGAGGGTGAGCTCACAAATAGGATAATAGAGGATGCTGGCACACGCTAAAAAGATCACACACATGTAAACACGTGCGCACAAGCGCACTTGAACACAAGCAAAAATATGTGTCTAGCTCAGCCACAGTAGTTCAGTCAAGAAAAGATGTGCCATTCTCAGAAAAGCAGTCACTCTCACATCTCACTGATGACTGAGGCAGCACTAAAAAGAAGAGGCAGATACAGATAATACCAGTCTAATCTGATGAACAGCAATGACAATGCACACTGCCATTAAACACATTCACATAGGCTAACTCACTGAATGGGGAAATGAGGGCATCTTTGCTGATATGCTATAATGGGCAGAGGAACACACAGCACTCAAATGAGACAATAGTCCCTGAGCGAGATAGTTGGTTTTTTTTCTTCTCTGCAGGAGAAATAATTATTGTATAAGCCTAAGTTAAAACCTGGCACTCTTTGTTTCTAAATCTGGTCATTGGCTCAAGTGACTTTTTTCCCCCACCAGCTTTGTGTCCTTGAGGTCTTAGCCAAATTTTCCATCTTGCCATTAAAATAATAGAAGTGAGGCTTTTTTTATTATTAATATTTTTTTATTTTACATTGATTACATAATTTAGAAGCAAGACCTGACTGGTTTCTCTATGCAATCTATCAATAAAACATTATCTTGAACTAATACTCTTAAGAGAGAGGGTTACAACATCATGATATAATCGTTTGCATTTAAAATTGCACATCACAGTTTGCACAAAACTCAAAAATTACTTTTAGGATCAGCGGCACACATTTAGAAGAATGAAAACAGAGGGATAGGGAGCAGTCATTTTTTGAGAATGATGCATTATTTCAAGCTGGAATAATATAAAAGGGAAAAAAAGTGTGGTGAACGTCCAGTTTCTGGAGTGTTTTTATAGTCTGTGTCTTGCAGCCAAACTGGTCGGTAAGTTCCCTGATTGGGATTTGTTGTGCCAACAAGCATCAGTTCTGTTTGTGGCAGCTTCAACAAACTGATTCCCAAACTTGCCAGCAACTCCGTGTTCTCTTATTTTCCTCCAGAATTTCACTTTCCCAGCCTCATGTTTTTGATGTTCACGGTGTTGTTAATGTTCACCAGCTTTACTGGTGGGTTTAGACAAATTGCTCTCCAGGCTTGCTTTCAACCGCAGCATGTAGTTGTTATCCATGAAATAAAACTCTAATAAAAATTAGCTGTATGCTACCTGCCCAGAACCAAAAACAAAGACAGCAACCAGCTGGTGATCATAGGGGTTCAATTAATAGCCAGATTTTTTCCCTCAGAGTTGGTGGAGATACATAGCTAAAAGAAGAGTCACACTGGACTAAAACAGTCAGGTCCTTGGACGCTAAATGATTGCCCCCAAGGATGGCCACAAAATTAGTGATTGTAGGTTTAAACGAGATTTGGGGGTGTCATAAAAGAACATGTTGTTAGACTGCATAAAAACCTCAGTATAAAATGGCAATGTGTCGTTTCAAATAAATCTATCTGCCATCTATCTGGTGTGAATGTACCACTTGTCACTGGGAGGTTGCTAGGCTATTCTATCAAACTAACATGTAAGGGTGAACAATAGCTTTAAGGTTCATCTGTGATTAAACAAGAAAAACAAAATTTTGTTTGCTTTTTCACAGTCGTATCACTCATTACATGCTCTGTGTACAGATGGGATCAAATGCCATTGTCCCACCATGGTTTTAATCCTCTAAAGAGGCCTCTGCTTATCTTCAACCCTAGCCTACCTTCTGTCTGCACAGATCTGTAAACAAAGACTGGGTCATGGAAAAAAAAAGCCCCAAAATCATTTTCTCTGTCCACTTTCATTTAGATCATATACTGTGAAATAATGGAGGCACAGATAATGCATGGTGAAGAGCAGACAGGACTCTGGCAGGTAATTTGTTTGCTTTGTTCAGCTGACACTGCCTTCCTTTTGTCTGATGCAGGGTAAATAATAATTTTCAACTGTAGCAGATATCTTCATGAAACAACAAAGCATACTGTAAATGGCACATTTTCATTTCACTGACCCCGTACACGATTTTGTTCATGCCCGACACTACCTGATACCTGAGAGAATCCCAGAGCCACCCATTCAACTCTTTTGGTTTCTACCATGTGGATTTGCTCTAATTCCCCTGATCAGGCCAAATCAGTAGTAGCAGCTGCACTAGGCTTTTATCATAAGCATAATTATTGAGGGATTGCTGCTAGGTTTGTGAAATAATTGGTTTTTGAAGAACACAACAGCCTAAGGCCAAGGGAGAGAATGACTGAAGTTTGGAATCCAAAAATGTGAAAACCTTGTTGAAACCTGGTGAGCAGCCAATGTTAATATTGTTTTTACTATCGACCACTTTTTTCCTCTCATAAAAATAAAGCTATGTTGTTGACATTAAGTAGCGAATGGCGACTGATTACATATTTCAGGTGAGTATCAGCATGGCGGCGCCGTGGTTACTGTGGCACTGCTGCCTCACAGTTAGATTTCCATCTGGAAGGCCTGGTTTTGTTCCACCTGGGCCCGGGCCTCTCTCACAGTCCTCTCACAGTCCTCTCAAAGTCCAAAGACAGTCTTTGGACTGTGAGAGGACTGTTGGACTCCCCCCATGACCCTAAATAGGATAAGCAGAAGTGAATGGATGGATAGAGGTGAGTATCAGTGATAGCATTACATTAATTATTGCTATGAGACAGACAAAAGTAGGATTCCAGAATGATTTACGGAATATTGGGACGGGATAATTTTTTGTGTCACTTAACTTTTATCTCTTTGTAAGGAATTAACAAATATATGGCAACAGATGTTGGTAAGGTAGTTTATAGTATTAGTTGTTATTGTAAATGTTTATGCCTGCATGTAGCCACTATAAACATGACAAGATGGAATAATTGTGGCTTCCTGTCATTTTAAAATCTTTCACGCAATCTATATTTCATATAAAATATAAAAAATACAACATTGAGATGCTTTACTGAGTCCTGTCACACTTAATTCCTGTTCCAAGGATGTGCATTGTACAGCTGCTGAGTGGGTGGTCATGGCTTCCTGTGTTATTCATTACAAAGTAACTGCAGTTCAGAAAATTGCAGAAATATTGTAACTCACTTTGTCTCAACACAAGTAAGTCTGATTGAGGCTTCAGTCTGTGTGTTTGTGTTCCAGTGTATGTGTTTGGGCACCCCAGCTATTGTACAGTATAACATTTCCAGGTGACAAGAACAGCCCGACTTTAGTTACCAACAGATGCAAAAATGTAAGGCTGAAATGCAATGCCTGTCTTAGGATCTATGGAGAATGAAATTTTAAAACTACAATGAGTTCCCATTATCCTTCTCAGTGACATTTGAAAGAAAAAAACTCCAGCAAATGTTCACAATTGCAGCTTCTTACTTGCTGCCTAAAGCTGTATATTTGAGAGCAAACAATACCCTTGAAACAATGAGCTATTAAACAATGTTCTTGAAGCTGTTCCAAATTTAATACTGTACAATGGCAATGAAACACAAATTCTGCATCGATTTTAGTCACAGATCACTTAGACTAACAATCCATGCATGATCATTGCAAGATTTTTGACAGATGCCAAGTCACATATTAGACGTTTTCATTTTTGAGGTTCATATTCTCAAATTTCTTCATCTCTGGCGGCAGATACAATTTATTTCCTAGTTTGAATGCATGCTTGAATCAGATCTCAGGCAGTAAAAAAACAGATTTGTATTGAGACAAAACATAAAGCAGAAAAAAATCCATCCATCCATCCATCCGGGTCCAGCTGGTTCCACAGAAGAGGGGCCTGAAAGCTGAAGGCTCTGCCTCCCATTCTATTCTTAAGTATCCTAGGAACTACAACTAATCCAGCAGTCTGAGAGCGAAGTGCTCTACTGGGGTGGTATGTTGTTATGAGGTCTTTAAGATAAGATGGTGCCTGATTATTCATAGCCTTGTACGTGAGCAAAGGGATTTTAAATTCTATTCTAGATCTAACAGGGAGCCAATGAAGTGAAGCCAATATGGGTGAAATGTGCTCTCTCTTTCTAGTCCCTGTCAGTACTCTAGCTGCAGCATTTTGAATCAGCTGAAGGCTTTTCAGGGAGCTTTTAGGAC
>VUQK01023814.1:23697-44091 GCA_015106715.1 Bujurquina vittata | reverse complement strand
CACTTAAATCAGGTGTTTATTCACTTGATTTAAGTGCATCTCCTAGAAGCCAAATATGGTAAATTGTAAATGGACTAGCTCTTATATAGCGCTTTTCTACTCTGAGTGAGCACTCAAAGCGCTTATACAGCACGTTTACATTCACCCCCATTCATACAAGCACTTCCATGTGTAAGTAAGCTAAGTGCTTTTAATTAGCTAACATTCACACACATTCATACTCCAACGCTAGCGTCGGAAAGCAACTTGGGGTTAAGTATCTTGCCCAAGGATACATTGGCATGCAGCCTGGAGTAGCCAGGAATCGAACCACTGACCTTCCGATCAGTGGGTGACCTGCTCTACCTCCTGAGCTACAGCCACCCCACTTAGCTGAGGCTAAGTGGATGTTGAATTTGCAATTCAGACACTAGGTTTCAAATTAGATGTGCTATTAAATTGGCATTGAATTTTATGGACTCCAGTAAGATTAGGTGCTAAATGATCAGCTTCTCTTGGATCCAAGTGTCGTCAGTGGGAATCCTGCGGATGGCAGCCTGGGATGAAGGGAGTGGCCCAGCTGTCCATCACAGAGTCCTGCCTGAACTGCCGGACAATGGGTGGGGAGGGGCGGGGCCAGCAGTCATCATCAGTCACCATCAGCCACACCCGTCGAGCCGCTGTTTGGTCTTCCGATGGACTCCACTGAGTCAATGACTGTCAGTCCACATCTCCGCCTCCCTCCTCCTCCTGACTCTTCCTCCCTTTATCTGTCCCCGCTCCTCTGCCAAGTCAATAAAACGCTCAGTGGCTCAATCATAGGCTGTCTTAGGCAAGCCGTGTGCTTAACTGAAGAACCGAATGAATGCTAAATCCTGCAGTTAGCAGCTTACAGTCTCTTGAGTTGTCAGACGGATTTGTGGCGGGACCATTTAGGCTAGCTCTGCAGTGGCTCTTCTCAGGGTCAGAGATATCAGATCAGCATCCCAGAGACGTGCATGTACAGTGGAGCACTTAAATGTAGCCTGAAATTCCATTAGAGAAAAGATCATGCATCCCTGTAGATGAGCAGAGCGTACTGAATAGCCACAAGGCCTTCGGGCAACTTTTCCCGAAGGAGGTCAGAGGTCACGACAGTCAATCACAGGGTGCCCCCCCCCCCTCCATCCCTGACATCCTTTGTGGCCATTCATTTAAAAAAAAATGAACTACCAGTGAATAGGCTTCCAGCTGCAAAGGACAGGAAAAGGCACAGGGGAAAAAAAGGCAGGGAGGGGGCGAAGGAGGGGGAGGGAGGCCTCTCTTCTCACTGGTATTGAAATGGAGGAGGGAAACAAAGCCTGCCACCATAGGTAAAAGATGGAGAGACAGTAGAGGAATAAAGGAGCAGTGACAGGTATTACATCAACTAGTCTGAATGGATCTAACTGGCCGAGACGAGCCAAACATGAAATGAGGAGCACTGACTGGTTTGATGACAAGCTAGCAGGAAAAAAGTCCCAAATGAAATGGGTTCTTAGGCTTTCCTTAAAAAATGACTGCAAGGGAGAGAATTGTAGGAATGCCTCATCCCTGCTGCCGACTTGAATCGTTTCTCACTTAATCAGAGAGCTCTTTGGCATTGTGTGGCTGTGACGTCTGCTGATAACGTGCGTGTTTTTGCTTTGGTCTCAGTTCCCGTTCGAGGTGGGACTGCTCATCGCAGTGACACTGTCGACCTTGGTGTCTCTGAGCCGTCTCTACACTGGCATGCACTCGGTTTTGGTGAGCTATTCACTCAGCACACACACACACACACACACACACACACACACACGGCAGTATAAAACATTAAAGCTCAACACAGGATTCATTATTCATGGCTGAGGCTTTGATCTAAGACTCAAAATTCAGCAGGCACTTCATGCTGTCAGTGTTTCCCATTGAAAAGATTAAATGGGAAACACTGACAGTTATGACTCATGCAGTTATGCATTATCACATTCATTAAAACCATAGCCAATTAAAATGGGCGTTACGGGAAATATGCTAATATGCTTTCTTGCCAAGGAGAAAATAGTCAAAACGTCGTATCAAATCACGCTGAGATCCAAGACTAGTTGGTGCCTTTTTGGTTAAGTCTGGAGTCAACAGTCGCACTGGTTGGTCAGTCTTGACCACAGTATGCAGATTTTTATACAGTACTGCAGTAAATTCCTGTCTTTATTCACAGTGTAGCGCAAGGATGTTAAAATGACCCGTCTTTTACTGTCGCCCCGATTTACCTCCTCATAAACATTGTAAATGATAAATAATAAATATGCCTGGTCACGTTTGACATGATCTAACCTATGACTGCAATCCATAAATCTTTAATGATTCATTTACAACTCTCGCAGGGTTGGCAGTTCTCAGGCTTCTGTATGGTGCAACACTTTCACTTTCTGCCCAAACAAATCTTGTTGTAAAGCGTTTTCGAGGCATTCCTTAATGAAAAAGAAGAGGCGCGCGCACACTTTCCTCACGTTTCTGCACCAACACTGAAACATCAGAGAGGGCACAAAGCTTTACACACTGAGGCTGCAAGAGGGGCACATAAAGTCTTGAGAAAGAGGTTGTGAATGAGACTCTGCTTCACTGCATGACCTATAGCAGAAGGATTTAACAAATGCACACAGAACAACAGGTGTTTTTATTTCAAATTAAAAACTACTATTAATTACAGACTCAGGTCAGGACCTATTGGTCAATCAAAGTGTGTATTTGTCTCCACCTCAGACAGCTGAGCTGTCATACAGCAGCCCTCCTCAGACAGACTAGTTTTTTTTTTTCCTCTAATCTTTCTGCTTAAATTCAAAATAAATATTTTCTGTAGTGATTATTGTATCATTGTATTGTTCATGAATGCCTGTGGCAATTTTTGAGGGCTCTCTGATTTTTTTTTTTTAAATGAATTCACAAAATATTGCAACAGGCATGCTGGTTTACGATGACAGAAACATTTTATCGTACCCCTGCGTTAGACGACAAGTAGTTGGATGAGTTACGATTACAAATAGACACAATTATTAGTCTTCAGGAAACATTTCAGATTATTTTTCCGCAACACCAATGGGCGATTTAGGCCGATTAGGATTTTCCCCCCTACTTGTCCCTCTGAATTTTTTGCTATTATGCACGGTAAATGATGAGATATTCAGTTTTTGGAACTTTACAATGATGAACACATTTTTTTTTTTTAAATTTAGAGTTTATTTGCAGATTGGTGAACCTCTGTGGCACTTTTCCAGTCTTTTGTTGCCCTCCCTCAACTTTTTTGAGACATGTCGCTGCCATCAAATTCAACATGAGCTAATGTTTTTTATGAAGTAGTAAAGTCACAGTTGAAGCATTTGATGTCTTTTCCCTGTTCATTTGTGAATAAATTGTGGGTTTGTGCGATTTGCAGATGCATTGCAGCGTCCCAACTAATTAGGAATTTGGGTTGTAAATGATTCTCATTTTTCTGCTTCCAGGATGTGATCTGTGGGATTTTGATCTCTGCCACACTGTTAGGGATCACCTACCCTTACTGGGAAATGCTCGACCACTTCCAACTCAACAGTCGCATCTCCCCCGTTGTGGTGGTGTCACTGCTCTACTTCCTTTGCTGCATATACCCGCAGCTTGACCATTACAGCACCACGCGGGGGGATACGACCACCATTCTGGGATCGTGCGCTGGGGCCTCCGTGGGATACTGGGTGAATGAGCGGTTGGGGCAGACGTTTGAGCCTGAGGGGACGTTACCTGTACCTCTACCCACACTGACGGCACACGCACTGGCTCTAGGTGCTGGCCGCTTCCTGGTGGGGGCTATGGCACTGTTGGTAACTCGGTACATAGTGAAAACCGCGAGTCTGCACCTGTTGTACTCATGGTACAAAGTACCAAAAAGTGACATTAATGCCAGGAGAAGGAAAGAGATTGAAGTGCCTTCTAAGTTTGCCACATATACGTCTGTTGGACTGGTTAATTCTATACTGGCCAATAGAATCTTTGTTCTTTTGGGACTGCTATGACCTGATTGATTATTATTGATCTGAACAAAACTGAACCTCATATTTATCTCAGCGGTTTTAAAATGATCTTTTTTTTTTTTTTTTACGTGTTTCAAGATTTTCATGAACAAGTTCTCAGAGGGAATGGTTCACAGGTGTAAATGTGACTGACCTGTAACTGAGCTGAAAGCAAATAAAACATTTTGCTCACAGAATATTTTAAATCGTCTGTTTTTTTACTTAAAAAAAGAAGGCATTTTCCATTTCAGAGCACAGAGGTCCAAGTTTCCTGTCATTTCTTTAAACAGGAGACCCACACCTTGAGCCAGAGCAGCTCGTAGCAGATCCAGTTAAAATGAATGCTGGCAAGTTAATCCAGCACGTCTTTGTTCTCTCAGCAGGCTAGAGCATGCTATCCCTTACGCCATTTTGGCCTGGTTACTTTGTCTAGTGCGGGAATGAAGGAGTTAAACTCTTTGCTACAGTAGAGTGTAAAGAAATGCGAGAGCACCTGTCAGACTTCATTTACAGGGCAGATTGGCTTTCTTTCATACGGGAGTCTTGCCAGTAATGCATTAACAGATGCAGAGGATATGTGGAAGTCTGTATTCATTACGTGATGGAGAAAAAAAACCCATGATGCATAAAAAAAGATTCAAAGCACTCAAGTCAGAAGTTAGAATGGCTTTAATTGATGTCTGAAAGCAAGAATCTTTTGTACTTGTATCAAAGGATGGAGAAATGAAGCACCTGAGCTTTAGTTTCATTGCCTAGCTCAAACCCAAGACCAGTCAATCTCAGATGGCATCATTCTGTCTGAATGATTCAGATCTTATTGAAGGCAGCCACATCCACAGATTGAACATATTCCTCGAAGGCGGTGATGGCTTCCTCCAACAGATCAGTGCCCACTTTATCGTCCTCCACCACACATCCTATCTGCAGCTTCTTGATGCCGTAACCCACTGGCACCAGCTTGGACTGCCCCCACAACAGCCCATCCATGCTGACGCTACGGACACACTCCTCCAGCTTTGCCATGTCTGTCTCGTCGTCCCAGGGCTTGACGTCAAGCAGGATGGAGGACTTGGCGACGAGAGCTGGCTTCTTGGATTTCTTGGCGGCATACTCGGCGAGGCGCTGCTCCTTGATTCTGGCCGCCTCTGCGCTCTCTGCCTCATCGTCCGACCCAAAAAGGTCAATGTCTTCGCCGTCACTGGCATCGTTTGGCGTGGCTGGGGGAGTAACCGGGAGGACAAACTGATTCTTGGCTGATGGAAGACGAGCTCTTTCTGTGTGGAAGGACTTGATGTGGTTGAACCAGCGCCAGAGGTGGCAGAGTGTCCGTGAGGGAGGATAAGGGATGGCATCAAAAACGGTCATGTCAGCTTGGGATGCCACAAAGCCCTCGATGTAGCTTTTGTCAGCCAGAAAATCATTGAGCGCTTTGAGGCCCACGATGGTGCTCACGTCACCAAACACAGTTTTTGTGCAAGTTGGGCGGTAGAGAACGGTTTGCTGGGATTCATCTTGTGTGGGGAACCTGTGCTCGACCACTTCCGTCAAGGGGACATCGTGTGTGAGGGGGGTTTCAGCAGTGTGGCCACTGGAAGAACCAAGGCAACAGAGCAACAGGTAATGAGTCACTGAATTTAATTACCATGCACTAACCCCAAGGCACAAGCAGGCTAAATTAAGATCAGGCGTGCATGCACAAGCCCACACACAGACGCACAAACACATGCTACAAACACAATGGAGTCTTGTTAATTTTTAATTCTTCTGGCTTCAGTAAAAACAGCCTTGTTACTCTTATATAAAACAATGTTTCCACTTAATCCTGCACAGACTGTTTTTTTTTGGGGGGGGGGGTTCCACCAATCATCTGCAGCACACCTCAGCAAAACACACCAAACAAACTGCTATGTAACATTTTAGGTTTAGGAAGGTGAAATCACAGGAAGGGTTCAATGTCCATCTCCAGGGCGGAGCCGGGCATCGTCAGCTCGAAGCGGTTGATGACATCTGGATGGAGCACTCCGAGACGCCCGACTCTTTCTCCATGGACGAAGATATCTGCGCAGCGACCGGGGAAAAAGGTGGAATCTGAAAGGGAAATAAAAAATAATAGGTTGGCCTCACTCCCATCTCACTGAGGCTGTTTTCTAGACATTAAGGAGCTCCAGGCAGCTTGTCTAAAACTGACTTGATTCCAACGGTGAGACCATGTGTACAGCACGGACCATGGGCCTCATTCTCTACTATGAATACACATATGTACATCATGGGCAATTCTGTTTCTAATACAGTGAGAATGTTAGTAGATCGGATTAATTATAATACTTATTGGTGCAGCCCTCCACAACAATGACAGTTTCTCATGTGGCCCCTTCAGAAATAATTCCCCACTCTACTTAAATTCTTACGTATTTCCAGGACATTAGAATTAAGAGTAAGCACCAAGCAAGGATCAAAGTCTTCTCAATGAACGTGGTTTTAATATGCTAAGCATTTGAAACTGGAGTGTGATCACCGTTGTTAATTAAATCTTTTCCTTCCTTCTTTTTGTTGGTGAAACCTATTAGTGAAATACTTTAGAGTCTATACAATCTATAACATATTAAAATGGCTATAGCTGTAAACTGGGGCTAAATAAATAAAACTGAACATATGAAAAAAGGGCTGGTACATTAGTTTATCTATTCAAGCTTTAGCCTTTGGTCAATATTTGCTATTCTTTACATTGAATTCTGATAACACAGTGGTGACGTGGTACTGCTGCCTCACAGGAAGACGGTTCAGAGTTTGAATCCACCAGCCGGCTGGGCCCTTTCTATGTGGAGTTTGCATATTCTCCCTGTGGGCTTCCTTCTACAGTCCAAAGACATGCATGTTAGCTTAACTGGCACTTCTGAATTGGCTATAGGTGGGAACGGTTGTCCATTTCTCAGTGTTAGCCCTGCAGGCTGTCCAGGGCCTCCCCCACCTTTCACCTTATGACAGCTCGCACAGACTGGTGGATGTTTAATTGTTTATTGTTCCGAGAATTTTTCCCCTTTCAAAAGCTAAATGACGTCACAAATATAATTATTATAGTTTTAAGTTTAAATTTTCGAAAGCAATCAAGTGTCTTCAGCATTTGTATGTGCAGATGATCTGAGGCTGTTCAAAATTTGTTTGCAGAGTTTGAACAAATTCAAGGAAAAAAACTAGTGACGAATCCCAGATTTGCGAGTGAATGTAGGCACAGATTCGTGTGTACACACCATTTGTTAATGAGGCCCATCACCCTGATCTGATGCCCCCACAGTTAATATGTGAAAACAGTTTAAATTAGACTTGCAGGATTTGGCTGCCAACACCTACACCTGGCACCAACTTCTCTTGTGAGAACTTCCTTTGTTGTTGAATTATCACCTCTGCTATTTTTTTTAATTCTAATACTTTACTGTCAACCTTTTTTTGTTGTTCGTTTTCCCCCCACTAGCGTTACTATCTACGCACACCATCTGTGTGATCTGGGTGTCTCTTGGCTCCTGTTTTTGCCACAGTTGCTACATGGCCAAATGAAGTGACTTTCCAGCTCCTTGGACATGCTTGGTGTTTCTCTTGCTTCACATCACAATGAACATGAGTCAGTTGTAGAGGGTGGGCAACACTGCTGCCTTTCTTGTTCCTTAATCATCATTTGTTCACCCACGTTCATCATGACTGATTAGCTATTCAGAACAAATCCAAAAACTACAAAGCCTTTACTTCCTGTGAATCTTTTTATTCTCAGGAAAACCCCTTAGGAAGTGAAAAAAAATGTTCCCTGGACAGAGCAGAAGCTGGATTGTTACTATTTATTATTAATCACTGATAGAGCAGAGAAATGAACACTGTATGTGAAAATGTCATGGGTAATTATCCTGAAACAATAACCTCCAGACACCATTTGACCATTTAATCTCCCTCACACATGGTGCGGAAAGTGTCAGCATCAGGAGTAAAAGGTCACTCTGCTCCAGATGGGAAAAAAAAGAGTCCATCGATGCAGACATCAAAACACTTTTGTCTGTGTGAGAGGCGTTTTGCTCACTTCGTTCAAAAAAAAAAAAAAAATGACTGAAAGACAGACTTGTCAGGAGATAACAAGATACAGGAGTTGCTATGGCTACAGCCCCACACACTCACACACACAGACACAGCATTCTCCCATCGTGCACCGCTTCTTCCCACGCTGCCTTGCTAATGGGTTCCAGAGCCCACTGCTTGGATGGTCCATCATTGCTGCAGATGGAGGCTTACAAGTCAAATGCATGTGCTTTCAAACATGTGTTGGGCTGCTGAAACAGAGAAACTCTAGCAGTTATTTCAGTGGCTGCTAAATTGGTGGAATGTGCTTGCGTCGGTTCACACGTCATCTGCTTGCACCATGAGCAGGATGCCATGGCAACTATATAAATAGCTCGGGTACATCTTAAATAACCAATCAGTCAATGAAAATCCTGCACTTGAGCTCGTCCACGTTCCACCTACTCTCCTCCAACTTTCAGCAGAAGCCACAGTTAGATCGGTGCATCATCAGCAAGTCCAACTGGCCAATTTATCATCATCATCATCATCAGACAGCAAATTCAACTTAATGAGCTTCAAAGCGCAATTAATGTCTTACTCTCCAAGCAGCTGCACATCTGAAATTATTACCCATGTAACTGTCAAAACTTCTTCATTACAGCTGGAGATAGTCTACATTTTTGTTTTTGCCAGCCAAACTGATGGAAATACCAGGTATAATGTGATTTAATGTGAAATTATGTTTGTTTTCTGGATTAACTTCTGCATTGGAAAAGTGTCTTAGCAATGTCACTTGCTTCCTAAATCTTGGGAACTTTGTGAACACAATGTCACTACTATGTACAAACTGGAATAATGAATAAAAGAAACTGAAAATACCTAAAACACAGTTAAAATGATCTGAGGCTTCAGTCTGTGAGCATCAATGTGAATAAAAAAAAAAAAGAAAGATCGATCGCTCTAGATGAGCAAGCGAAAAAATCTAGGTGACATGATAGCAACAAATGGGCCGAGACCTCGCATTGGACACAGTTGTTAGGTGAAACGTGGGCATCTGTCATTTAAGTGTTTTCTGCTCTGCTTCTGGTCCCCTGACTCGTCATTTCACCTTCTTTCTGCACTGAGTGGCGGAAACACAGCTGACATGTATTCCCGGGGAGTGATGCTGAGTGAGTGGCAGAGCTGCTGATGGACACATCCTGAGCACACGTGTCTGCATCAGGTGGGCTCTTAGGCTGGGTCACAACCTTGTAAAATGGGTTTCAGGACACGCCGACATATGTGTGGCTAATGGTGCATAGAGACTGGAGGAAAAAAAAAAAAAAGAGAAGGTAGACTGAGTGGGAGTGTGTGTTCCAGTATGTTGTGCATGAGAGCAAACTGCGAGGATGTCCATTTCCACTCCCGTTTTAAGTAAGTGTGTTACTTTGTGCCTGTCAGATGGCCAGTCTAGGCACCCGTGGGTGGGTGCTGTATGTGCCAGTCTGTCTCGCTGCTCGGCACTGCAGTGGGTGGCGTGACTCCCGTGCTTTCCTCCACACTGCAGACTTTGCACACTCTAATATCTACAGTCTTTTTTGCTGTCACCCCCACCCCCCTTCTCTGCACCCTGTAATCTTTTCCATTATTCCTCTCCCTCTGTCTGGCTTCAGCCCCCCTGCACTCCTCTCTCTGCACTCATCTCTCATTCACCGATACTTGAGCCCATTGATTTGCAGTCTGAATGGGCCTGTGAAGGCAGATATCCTACAGCGTGACCTTGCAAGCCCACAGGAGAGGGGAAGAAAAGAGGTGGGTGGAGAGGTAGATGGGGAGGAAAATATGGAAAAGTGAAGTAAGTGTGTGGAATCCAGGATCAGAGTCCCTCTGGGAAAAATGGCAGCCTGAATGCATACAAACTGACCTGAAGTCCGAGTCGCTGTCTCACAGAACAGATCAACTGCATGAGAAACTGAGTCACACCTGCCGTTTACAAAGCGCTTTACAGCAAATATCACTATGCTAGTCACATCTCACCATGTTAACATCAGTGGACTGTGAAATAGAAAATTCACATGCACTGTACAGTTTACAGCTTTGAGATTCTCAGCGATTGAAAGAGTCTTTCAGAATAAAGGTCAGCAGATTTCTCAGCACACTCCAAGTGCTGAAGCAATATGACTCACTTCATTCATCTCATTCACAGTGACTTAGGAGAGAACTCTTTGAAAATTTGCACTGTTGCTCAGATGCATTTCATCATTAGTGATGCACTGAAGTGCTGTTCTTGGCCTGTGACCCATGAAACACTAACATTGATTTGACACCTTTTATTATTATTGAGCTAAGAGACCACAGGAACAAGGCTGTCTGTGTTCAAAGAGAAGAGGGTTATACTGATTTATTAGGGTAAGGAGATGTGATTGCTGGATTTGTAGCTGGTAAAAAGGGAGAGTTAAATAGCACCTCTTAGAAATAGGGATATCACCAAAAAGTGACACCTCTGATACCTTATGAGCTGATGCTAAAATGGTATCGGATTTTTTCCAGGTACTGGAGACACTGAATGGTGCCAAAAACAACATGTCAAATGTTGGTGGCAAATGCAGATGCAGCAGCAGGCTGAGCTGTTGGCAGCACCCTGGGTTTAATATCCTTGTGGGTTTGAGCCAGGTTTGCGTCATGTGCATTATTATGATTTAAATGCAGTCAACATCAATAAAGAAAAATGCATGGAGTTATTTTTAGGTTTTCAGCCACAATACTATTAAGTAAGGCACACCTTTTTTAAAGGAAGGTTCACTTTTCCATCTGAGAGGCACAGACAGAAAAGTGAAGCTGCAGTGTATTCGATGCATCTCTGCACACATGAGTTAACGTACTACCTTACAGCAAAGAATGGTCTGCTATAAGGAGTGGGGGATTGGTAGTTGCCTGGTGATTGCATTAATTTTTTTCACATTTAGTGGCCAACTACTCACACAGATGTTGAGTGTGCAACCACTTTTGAGGCAATAAGGCGATTGCACAGGTCGCCTGATGGGAGGCAACCACCAAACCATCGCAGTCTGACTGCAATCACTCAGATATAGTTTGGCAAAAGTTTGCAAATATCTCTCGTCTAATTTATAAATACAGACAAATGAGCCCAACTCATCTGTAATGTGTCTCTTTGCAAGAGCAGAATAATCTGGTTGCCAACTGGTTGTATTATGATTATAGTCCTATAGTCCTGTAGCTCTTGCCCTGTTCCTCTGTGGAGGAATTTCCTTTTCAGACCTGAGATTCTGTCTGAAATCTGAATGTAAGTAGTTAATGAAGATGAATTTGTGTGTGTGTGTGCGTCACAATTTTTTTCTTTTAAATCACAGCTAATCACCATATTATCACAAACTCATTGCATATAATTGCCAACTTGACCCCATTCAATCGCAAACTGACAGCAGACTGATTCCATATTTTGGTCTTTTATCACCATCTTGACGCTAAAGTTATTTTGACTGTGGGTGGTCGCACACCTGGACCATGTCTTCAAAGCAACCATTTCAAATTCAACAAGATTGCAAGTTCATTGAAGGTGCTCACAATGCCTTGGCCTCCAGCCACTGTTTTCCCTAGTGTGAATGCAAGATTAATGCATGACTAAAAGATGAATATCTGCAGGATAAAGTTACAACATTTCCCAACATTTTAAATTTAAATTTTCTTTCACTGATCTTATATGTTAAGCACACTAGGTAAACGTAGACTGAGATCTATTAGCCAACTTAATGCAGCTTTTGTATAAAAACAAGAAAGAAAGAAACACGAAGGCCACCAGACTTGTAATACACAAAGCAAAGACATTTGGACCAGCACATAAAACTAACTGTGAGGGAGAGTTAATAGATGATTCTTTGAACATGTTGTTAAAATGTTACTGTTATTATTGGCTCATTGTGATGGCTGAATCTGTTGTAGTACTGCTCTTCTCATAACATCAGCTGGGTTTCTGCTCACTAGCAGTCCACTATTTATAATAGAGCCGATATCTAGGATTTTTAAGACCAACACAAATATTTGGTTGTCAACTGCCATTCATATTTCCGGTTGTAGCAGATGACTGTTTAAGCGAAACTGCCCTAAAACCCTTCCCACACATCTTTCAGATATTAGGATGACCGAGGTCTGCAACTCACTCTGCAGCTTTCTAAAACCGACGGGACAATGGTCACAGTCTCTTCCTGCAGTAACTGCTGACCAGTGTTGAGGTGAGGAAGGAAACGAGCTGAGTTTCACTCCAGTCCAGTGACTTTGTCCAAAAAACAAAAAAAAAAACCAAAACAAATGCAACCCTATGGGTCTATTCCAAATCAGACTGACTGAAAATATAAGCTACTGTAGTAACAGTGTGCATTAAGTTCCATCCCCACCAGAGGCGAAACAGTTCATGCTCTCCATTAACTTTGCGTTGAGCGAAGGTGCATACCTGTCAATTCTGTCTGCTAGCAAAAAGAAAAAAGTGTGTGGTCGATTACACCATCAACAGGCCAGACAACAGCGCCTCAGCAGGAAGAAAATGAAGGATCCTGATACTCGGTATGCCTACACGTGTAACAAGCACATTGTCAATAATAATTCGATACCTAAATGTCAGTTTAGGCCACTATTGTTTTTGCCTGTATATCTTTCATTCTTCAATCCATTTTCTTTATCATGCCAACCACTGTTGTCACCCCTTTGTATACATAAACAAGACCTTGCATATCCTTCCTACAGAGTTATACTAACCACTGATGTTGCAAGACAGTTTGGAGTTGAAACAAAACTGTGCAGGTCACTGCCTCAACAAATGTACCCTCACAATAAAGCATGTACATGACACTGATAGCAAATCCAACAATGCTAGACAAACCCTGGATTCACATAATCTCAACAAAATCTGCCTTTAACCTTACATGACACAGCTTGTACATTAACATAAAATCACGTGGCTTAAAACTGTTGCTGGGATTTTCTGATTTGTACAAAACCAGTCTGCAGTTATTTACCAACAAAGCTAGCCCTTAGACAGATTCCCAAAGACCTGGTTGTCATTTCCCACCTCCCCCTTCTTCTCTAGGCTTCTTACCATCGGCAGCCTGAATGTGGTATCCCTCTCCACGGGCCGGCTTCACTTCTAGCAGCTGCATGGTTCGGTCCAGTAGGCCGTGGATCACCTCAAATCCCGGACTCTTGTTGTAGTAAACAGCACAGAAACGTCGACTGTTTCTCACTCCGACATCTGGGTGGTAGAATGAGAGGGAGGAAGTGTGAGAACAGAGTATACAGTACGTCCACTTAACATAATTCAATCTGTCGAGACACATCAGGGTTCCAAAACTGTGCAACTCTACATGAAATAGAAATGTTGCCATCCCTTCAGACCTGCTGACACCCACCTTTGGTCTCATCCTTTAGCACCACATCTGATATCTCAAACAGTTTGAGGGGAAGGGGCATCTTCCTGTTGGCAGCTATAGTTTTCAAGAGGCCTGGCAGCAAGGTGGTGCGCGCCACCTGGTGGAGAAAAAAAACACACCGGTCAAGCGGGAAACATGGCTGCAGTTCTTTAGGAAGGAAGAGGGCGCCCTCTTATGGAAAAAAGTACAATACAGCTAAGTACTTCTGTTAGTGTCTGAGTTTTCAAAATCATCCCTGCATTAAAACGTCTTTACCGTCTTCATTTTAAGCTTAAGGAGAAAAAGTCACCTGACTACAAAGCCGCTTTGACGCCGCATCAAAAACAAAATCACCAAAAATACATTTACAACAAAAGAAAAAGAACAAAAAAAAAATTTTTTTTTGACAAGTTTTTAAAAGTAATGAAAAGGAGAGTGGCTGCAGGAGGAAGAACAGCAGACTGAACATTTCCAGGTTACACTGCACCCTGTTTGCAGACTACTGTACAGTTTAAATATCCAATCACAGAATGAGCCAACAATGCCAATTAATGCCAAAACAAACCAGGACTTAAGTTTATTTGTTCAGTACTGTAGTTTGTTACTACAATCTCTGTTGGACAGTGCATTACCTGGAACTCAGCAGTCTTGGGGTTGGAGATATGGACTGCCTTTGTCTCTGAGATCTTCTTCCCAAGCTTGTCTGCTATATCTTCTTGAGAACACTACAGGAAGAGAAGGAGAACAAATTTTTTGAGCATTTTTAAGGAGAAAAAAAACTACTACAACAAAAACTAATAAGTATGACTTGTGCTTTTTCCCCCCTTACCAGGGCAAAGTTGAGGGCCTCTGTGAATCCAGCAGCTGCCAGGTCTTGCCTCAGCAGCTCTGTCAGTTTATTAAGTGGGAACTGTGAACGAATACATAAGAATACACACAATCAGATATATTATCGTATTTGGCTACAATTCAGCATGTATAGAAAACAAAGTTAGCTACCTGGTTGGCTATAGTGTAGGTATGTGGGGTGGTGCGGGTAATGTTGTTGAAACCGTAGGCAATGGCGGCATCCTCCATGATATCGCAGGCGTGGATGACGTCTGAGCGAGTGGGTGGAATCTCAACCTCAAGCTCATCGCCGACTCCGGTAGCCCGGGAGAGCAAGCACATCCTGGTCAGCAGCTCAGCAATTTTCTCTGTTGACTCACTGTCAGAAGAAAAATAAAAAAACAGTGACTTTTCATGTTACTGAGACACCAAACAGGAGAACCTAAGAACCCAATGCGGAGTGAGAGTATATCAATTAAGAAGCAAACATTGATGAACTGAGTCAAACCATTTCATTGGAAAGTAAAAAGTTGCTATAGACAGTTCTCACTGGGCACACACGAAATCTTATAATATAAAACTGCCACCAAACTTGGATTTACACTCTGACAGAGTGGGAGAAAACTGAAAAAGCAGACTGGTAATCAACAGTTAAGCATATGATTAAAAGTATGATGTGAGAAAACAGAAGACCTTGAACATAGCCCCACATGGGTTAACCAAATTATTACCACAGGAAGAGCAGATGCTACATTTGAGCTTGGGGCTCGAAAAGTTTCCAAATCTGTATCCTTCAAACTCTGATATTACCATCTCCTGAACCTCCCCAGACCCTCTGTCCTCATATGAAGACATTACATTTTGGTTTTTCTGCACCTTACACTTCATTCTGCTCAATAGTGTTTTATACTTTGTTGTGTTATCCTGTCTCCCTCCCCTCACCCCAACCGGCAGCCCAGATGGCTGGTGGCAGATGGAGGTTTCTTCCTGTTAAAAGGGAGTTTTTCCTTCCCACTGTCACCAAGTGCTTGCTCACAGGGCGTTGTTTTGAGAGTTGGGTTTTGATAATTGGTTAATATTAACAATTTTAATGCTGCCAAGTTAAACCATTGCAATAAATATACATCAGACATGTTTTCTAAATGGACAAGGACTACAGAAACACTGTTTCACTAGATTATAACTTAAAAAAAACTATTACACTTAAAACTACAGTATTTCTACTTGGCTTGAATCCAGAAGGATACAATCATAACAAAAATGAACCAACATTAATAAAACTCTTCTAAAGGTTAAAAAGTTACTCCATAGACCAGTTTAAAAAAAATATACAGTTCTGTGAAGAGGCAGCAATCATTCCTGGGTGTGGTGAGTGAAGTTGACCTCAGCTTTCAAATCACATTTTCCCACATAGGACCAGGTAGGCTTGGACAGCTTTTTTCCTTTAATAAATTAAATCAACATTTGTATGTACTCGGGTTATATTTGTCTAATACTAACATTTTTTTGATTATCTGAAACATGTAAGTGTGACAAATATGCAGAAAAAAAAGAAGAAAGAAATCAGAAAGAATTTAAAGAGGGTTTAGTTTCTTTTTACCATAACTGTATATGCTGAGAACTGCATGTAAAGAGGAGTTAGGACTGCACTGACTGGTTTTAGAACATGGTATGGACATATTAAACACAGTTGCTTTGTCAGTGTTATATACTTCAGTGTTTTCTACTGACAAAAAGAAATTAGTAGTTGTGTGTGTGTGTGTGTGTGTGTGTGTGTGTGTGTGTAGGTGTGTGTGTAGGTGTGTGTGTAGGTGTGTGTGTGAGTGTGAGTGTGAGTGTGAGCGTGAGAGCTAGCCAAGATGGGACTCATGACAGTTTTGTAATTATTTAAAAAAATATAATACTAAAACAAAAATTACAGATGAAACCCACTCAAAAATGTATGATTCTTATCAGTGTATCTTATGTTTATCTCAATATTTGATAATTACAGTGATACAAAAAATGACTTACTTGATGCCAACTTTTTCATTGATGAATTTACTAGACAGCTTCTCCTTCCTGTAGGCCAGCTCCTAAAGTACAAGCCAGAAAATGAGAGGAAAATTAGGAGACTTTTAAAGAAATTAGTGGCAAATGCGCAGGACGACTGTGGATGATACAGTACTGGGTATATGCAGGTCTTGCCATCTGGGTACAACACTTCAGCCTCCTCCACCCTGTAGGACCAGGAGGGAGAAGAAAACATCACCCACTTTGTAATAGTTAGTGATGTCATAGCCAGGTCAAATTTAAACAGAGACAGACAGGAATGAATCAAGTACGACTACCACATCTTGTTGACTGCAGTAAAAACGCATGTGACTGACTGCTGATTTCAATACACACAGGCAATAATTTCAATCCTTTTGACATGCCATTTATTGTCTGTCTGCAAACAGAGACACCAGACTTTGAGATGGACATGACTTACGTGAAAGGCTGAGCACAATACTCGCAGAACATGGTCACCATCATGTCCAACACAATCTTTGCCTGTAGGAAACATAATCAAATTAATGTCAGTTTGTGATGACAGTGGTGACAATTGGCAGATTTACTGTTTTCCCCTCTTAGCCATACCTTTGTCAGGTCTGTTGCTGTGCACTCAATGAAGACATTCTTCGTATTCGTGGTGATTTTTGTATGGTCCCCTGAAACATACGGCACTTCATTACACCGGGAATATCTCAAAAAGTTTTAGTGTTTTGCTATCTTAATCTTATCAAACTAATATAGTGGTCATGTACTGTATAATTTAATGCTTTAGGTTTGAAAAGGCACTACTACCTACACATTTTGCTAAAAGTTTTTTTGAAAAATCACTTTACCTAGACATAGAAGATTGCAAGTGCACAGTTAGTCAAATACTAATAAAGCTTTCAGAGTGTATAACAGAGGCAGAAAATGAAAGCAGAATGAGGAAACAGTACCGCACTCACCATTGATGATAGGAGGCATAGACAGAACAATGCCATTGCTGTCAAAGATGACAGGGTACACAGGTTTGTCTTCAATAATGTGAAGATAATGCCTCAAGTGGCTGTCTGTCTGTAAGAGCCAAAACAGCACCAGTGGGTTAGCTAAAAAGACAAACTGCCTGTGTGACCAACACTGAGTCATTCAGCTCCTCACCTTGTAGAGGTTCATGAGCTGGGCAGCTGTGTACTCTTTGGTCTGATTGAGCGGCTTGAAGCAGATGTCTCCTGGAGGTTTGGCCGTGTACATGAAAGGACCAGAGATGGTGTCAAGGTCATGGGTCCCGATCGCCACCAGGCTCCTCTTTCTGCACAAACGCAGTAAACGGCATGAAATGACATAAAGCCCAAGATAGCACAACAGTTCTTTCATGTGTTTTAATAAATTGTGAAGGCAGTTCCACAGTTTAACATGAGTAGGATACAAAGGACTAGCATTAAATTGATACCCAAGCTTGCAAATGTTGCTTCTACTGATGTTTATACAACACTAATTAAGTCAAACTCCCCAATAATAACGAAGCTGATGGTATTAGTGATCATGTCTGAGTTTGTCTGGATATACATTCTGTGGTCTCCAATCAATAATAACAGAGCAGAATGTTTAGCTTGTTGTAATGCGTTTAATAGAAATGCCGCTAAATAAAATATACTGTATGTAGAAATCAGTTGTACATCAATGAAGCAACAGCAGCAAATTCAGCAAACATGTAAAAATACATAATTACAACTGCATCAACAGGTAGCATGTCTAGTTTTTGTGAAAGGATTTTACTCACATTTGCAACCAAAAACAGATGTCTGTGAAGTCTAAAATGTGTTTAAGAGCTCGTGTAGAAGAATAAGAAGCCTCTATTTTTACTTTTAAAAAGCTAAAGTCGTGGTCGTGCCGACAATCTCCACCAAAAATCTGTTTGAATTTAGTGTGCATTGTTCTGACAACCACAAACAGCATTTTTGTATTGCTCATAGCTGGTTGTTTTTTTGTGGTGAGGTGATTACCACAGCTGGTGTTACCAGAGGAATATTACTATACCCATTCATACCTGCTTAACAAGCTGAAATGAAATAAACAACCGGTAAATTCTCAAGGTGTTTGTAGACTGAATAGCAGACACAGTATGTCTTAATTTTACACATACTATGGAGAGTACTATCAATTAAAAGTACTAATAAAAAGAATCTGTATCAATAAACTCCTATCGATACCCATCCTTAGGCATGATGTCAGTCTTAGGTTATATGGACCCTGATGATTTTGGTCTCTGCAATCAGTGTCATGAGAGTAAAACCATAATCGCTGAACGTGAGGGCTGTTCTGTAAGACATTAGATTACTGAATGCTTTCAAAACAAGTATTTGTTCACACAAGGGCATCAAAAATATTCTTGGTTCTTTTAGATAACTATATTGTGTCTATAGTTATTTAAATAGGTGCATTTGTATAGCAACAGGTGCCACATGTAAGGGCAGCGTCATGTTGGATTCTTCAGTGTACAAAATGCTACAGTAAACCAACTTGCACTTATATTGAAATTTACAAACAATGTTCAGTGCAAGAAACACATTCACATTCTACATGGTAGGTGTTTGATGTGCTCTCACCTGCAAATGTTCTGATGCAGTTTCTCCTGCAGCTCGATGAAACTGTCGTAGCGCTCCTGTGTGAAACTGATGTTCCTCAAAACTGCCGCCACAGCGTGGGGCCGCACTGCTTCTGTCTGCAGGGAGCAAAACACCGTAAACAAAGGACATCTAAAAATCACACTGGTACTTGCCTCAGGCTACAAACTATTTTTTGCTGTTGAACAGTATGAATATCTCCACCCACCTCCTTAGTGATAATTAGCTTCTGACGCTCCCCACTGAGTGGGCTAACACGTCTGTATCGAGGTGCCTCCAGCCTGAAACACAAACAATCTGTGGTTAAAGTGAATCAAAGGTCGCATGTAGTTCACTGAAAATGAAGAGGTGCACAATATTCAAACAAGTTTGAGTCTGCAAAAAACAAAAAGTAGTAGTGAGAAAAATTCCTAAATTCAATTTATAAATAATTCTGTTCTCACTTGTTTGAAAGTACAACCTGACATTATGCACATTCACACAGTCCAGTTTATACTGTTATACATGCAATGGTTAACAATCAGTGTGCTCAGTGAAATGTAACTCACTTATTCTTGAAGACTTGCAGTCCACGGACCAGTCCCTCCAGACACAGCAGGTCATAGCGGTTAGCTGGTACATCGATCTTGTACAGGATCACATCAGATGCTCCTGAAGCCTTAGTGTCCCCTTGCTCTCTGCTGATTATCTCCTTCTCTGAGGTCTGTAAGGCGCCATGGCAGAGTTCAGACAGAAATGCTGAAAAATCACAGAGGCGTACCTACATCCTTCCCCAGAAATCTACGCAGTAAGAAAGATCTAGAGTAGGTCTTTATTCATATTTGATGCCATTTACTTACAATTTCATCCAGCTCCAGCCCAAACTCAAAGCAGAGCTCGTCAAACTCCTCGTCAGCTAAAACAAAAGGCAGGCATTATTATTATTGTACGTTTATCGGGCCGTCGCAGCAGCAGGCAGCAGGGGAAATGATGCAATCACGCTGACAGTCAACACGAACATGCCGGTAACACGCACTACTTTCTTAACGCCATAAAAACAAACTGAAACATACTGGTATTCATATTCATTGTAAGACGCCATTGGCATTTTCTTTAATGTTTCAAAATAAAGGAAGTTACAATGAGCTGATCGGTCCATGCTGTCAGGGAGAGTGTTCAGAAAGTACTGACCTAACTCTGTGTTTTAGAAGCAACAAAACAAGCGACTACATAGACGAGCGATTTGTCGCTTACAGGAAAATATAGTAAATATGACTTACTGTAAGTTCTGCCCAAAGCTTTAAAGAGAAAGTCCCGTTTCACTCCGACAGTCGGCATGTTGGCTGCTAATTCTGCTCAGCCCTGTGCGAAAAGGACCCCACTGACCGGTTGTAGCTGTCTGTAGAGGTGCCTGACTGACTTTTTTTTTTTTTTTTCCAACAAACCTTTTTTTAAAATTAAACATGTGGGCCCCCAGTACAATTTAAATGG